>JANSTT010023869.1:0-39017 GCA_026745375.1 Platyura marginata | reverse complement strand
TATATATATAATATGTACATAATATAAGCTTTTCATTTCAACAAAGTATGAAAGTTTGCTAATATTATGACAATGTAATGAACTTTGTATTCTTGAACAAATGCTGTTAAACTTTATTCTAAAGTGAAGTAAACTTTCATAATGCTAAAAGGCTACAAGTAGAACAGTTCATACAGTTTAAGTAACACTTCTCAGTATACAAGTAATATGTAAATTTATAAATAAAATTTACAATAATTGAATTTACATTGTTTCTATGTAAGTATATGGGGTACGTCAACATTACATAAAGTATATATGATCCCTAAAGATTAAATTATTATTCATAAAATAGTTATAAAGTTTATGTACATATATTTAACCAATTTTAATGGAGTTACTTGTAGATACATAATATAAAAGAAAAAAAGCGTGACTGGCAACATTTTTTTCCATACATTATCCAATACTAAAATAATAAAAAGTCAACAACAAAATTTTTTCCCATAAAACACCCTCTATGTACAATAATCTATTTAAATACCCTAAAGGCCTAAAGGAACTAAAACCGTTTATGATAACATTTATGGTATTTTCGTTTAACAGCATATTTTTCGAAGAAAATTTATTACCCAACATCAAAGAAATAGAATTTAAAACAATTTGATTTGTGAAACATTACTTAACATTATTTAAGGTTTCATCTATATTAGTACCTATTACTTAGATGTTGATATA
This sequence comes from Platyura marginata, assembly GCA_026745375.1. Lineage (NCBI taxonomy): Eukaryota > Metazoa > Arthropoda > Insecta > Diptera > Keroplatidae > Platyura > Platyura marginata. The sequence goes on along the minus strand of JANSTT010023869.1, from coordinate 38,300 downwards.
TGTACCTAACATAAAGATGTAACGGATTTTTATTTCAGTTATAATAATAAAATATAGGGTGCCATGTGGTAAAGTTAACGTGTAACATCCACACAATAAAAGTGAATAAAGCTTTGTGTAAATTTCATATTTAAGAAATGAATGGAGAATTTCCCATTTTATAGTAATGTAAATTTTAAAAATTAGGACCCCCTATTATGCAATACAAAAAACAAACAAAAAACATTTTGTATTCATACATTTTTCGAAATTTTGTTATTTAGTGAGATAAAAAAACACGTTTTTTGACAAAAAAATATCTATAGGAAGAGATCGAAAGGATGCGGCAACTTTACTCATTTACAATACTAAGCGCCAAAATTTCAAGTTTCTAGCTGTATGCGTTCCATGAGTAATTGTGAACTAACGAGCACTTTTCCAAAATAACCTGCAGAAATTAAAAAAATCCCCTTTTTTAAATTTCCAAAAAATTTGAACGTGAGAACAAAGCTTTTATTTAGTGTGTGGAAGCAAAAATGCTGATTGGTTTGGGTTTTTCTGTTATATTGCGGATATAGCAATGAATGTTTATATTATGCGCACTTAAATCGATGTTAAGAATTACATTTTTCATGAACGGCAATGGTAGGGATAGAATTATTTAAATGTAATTCAGTATATTTTGTAGAACTATAAAAATGTGCTGATACAGGATGTCCCGGTTAAGGATGCGAATTTATCTAGCTATGTAATGATCATTTAACTAAAACCTTTTCTTAGTTAAAGGGTGCTTAAAAAATTCCATCTTTAATGTACATATCTAATTACAGCTAAATATTATAATAAAACTATGCCAAATAGAGCGACGATTATTTTTATCTGGAAAATCGTAAAACGTGGATAAATACTTCGTAATGCTAATTTAAAGGTTTTGTTATAAGAAAATCTAGAGCAGAAAATTATCATTTTCAAAAAAAAAACAATATAACAATTCTGACTTTTTGGACGAATAATCTCTAAACTAACTAAGAACGCAGCTGTAATATTATTCATTATATGACATCATGATACAATATTTGGCTGTAAGTGCTTCAATAATGCAAATTTTATATGTATCCTCTAACTTAGGAGATATTGTAGTGTATTGTACCACTCCCTACCGTACAATGTTTTTTTTTCTCTTTATTTATATTCACACTTCACATTGCATATGTACATATATACAATTTTAAATAGTCTTCAGTGGCTCCAGATCCAACAGTTGAACATTTTTGGGATATTATTTATTATAACGATTTTGTTTTGAAGTTCTGATTGAGTTTAATTTCTGATGCATTTTAACATCAAAATTTAATACAATTTAATACAAAAGCAACATGTTAATCTGGAATATTACAGCATGTTTTTCATTGTTGCACATACACATTAAATGTATTTGTATAGGTACTTTGTATCAATAGTCATTTAAAACTTTCGGATTTCTATAACAAAATCCTAGACTTTTTGAATGGACTGAAATGTATATAATTAAAATCTGTTGAATGCACCATCATAAATCCATTTTGAAACATTTTGAAACAAAATATTTCAGTTATGCTAAAATGATGTTTTATAACACACTCTAAAATAGCTTGTACGTATATGGATAATCGTGTACGTATATGTACGTACATATATGTATGTACGCTTACTTTAAAGTTTTGTGGTTGTTAAATCTGTAACTAAGCCAAAATGACATAATGTCGACCAGAGTCCGCCATCCAGAGTTGGGCTACACAACCAGCCACCCAATGGCTCTATACCAAAATTTCCAGAAAATCATATATGCATGTATATATGTACAATTGTACATATATTGAATAGATATGTAGATTCATATAACGAGAAGAGGGTTGTATGTATGGACCTCGTACATTGTAAAACAATGTGTAACATATTATTACAGTACACACAAAAGTATGGCTGGTATGGTCACACGCAAAATCCAGATAGTGGTGCTGGTAATAATTAATGTGACCCAAATTCTTATTTGTACAAATTTGCTTCTATGCATGTACTAGACATACATATATACCTACGTGTACATAAATATGGAACGTACATACATTTCATATAGATAGTTACCTACATATTTCGGGATTGCTCTTGTAATAGCTTTACCTTTTCTGAAAGCCAATAATTTTATGTGGGGCACCTACTTTGTTCTATTAAACCATCGTGTACGTAATACGATATAGAGCATGAGGTATATTTTATGAACCAAACAATTATTTTCTAAGAAGTTGTATCTTTAAATAAGGTAAATTTTAAGCATTTACCTCCATAATGTGGTATTCCACAAGGTTCTATTCTTGAATCACTTTTGTTTTGGGCTCAAATTACCGTTTTCTCTTTCTTATTTTGATTTCTCCGATGGATTAGTGAATTAAATATATATTCACAGTAGTAGGTGTGAGATGTTTCTAGAAAAAGGAGACAGAAGCTTTTATAGTTATAAGAAAATTGAGACAATTTTCATGACATAACCAAGCATGATATAGTAAATCTGGCTCTGTTATCTGAAAAACGATTAAAAGATGAGTATTCCGAATAAACATATTTAGTGAACAGCTAGTACCAGGTTTGATATGGTGAGTAGATTTCGTTTACCTATAGTCTGTCTTGTGTAGTTTTGACCAACATTAATATTTGTTTCACTACTAATGTCATAATAAGAAAAGATTTACTCATAAATTTCAAATAGATATCTTCGATGAAAAATAAAACATGGTAAATCCCAGCGGCATTTTCACATGTTAAGATTATTTCATAAGATTTTTGTAATCTATACGAAGCTTGACGTTCTGTCAGAGAGAAGCAATGATTTACGACTAAATGTCTATCTTTGATCAAATGTTTTTTTTCTTTTTTATTCTATACTAAATAAGGAAAAAAAAAAGAAAAATACAACAACATTTTTTGGCACAAATAAACTTCATTAAAATAATAATTAAAAAGATACCCCTGAAACACTAAACAAATAGGTATTACCATAGAATAGCTTCTTTTTTTTTTTTTGTTGTTGAACAGTTTCTCAAAGTAAGGATGCCAAGCATTAGGATTTGTTTATCATTTGAGGTATTTTAAAATTTCAAAAGAAATAATACTTAATAGGTAGGTACCTATATTCTCCAATATGAATTCCCTTTGTTATGTATAAAATAAAGCGCACAACGCTTAGAGAATTATATTTAATATCGAATGAAACCCACATAGGTATACATATACATTTTTGACGATACGATACTTCAGAAAGATTCAAGATTCTGAAAACCAATTTTCGACAATTCAAGTTACTCTACAAGTATGTACTAGGCTTATGTCTATAGGTACTTGTCGTATACCTTTATATATTTAGAAATAAAGATATAGCAAATAATATTAAATTTCTTCTATAATAAATATCACATAATGTTCATATGTACATTTATAGGTAATACAGGCATGTACTGGTAAACGTCTACAGAGAATATAATTCGTACAAATAATGGTTCCAAGAAAAGAAAAGAAAAAAAAAAATCTAAATTTTTGATTTTTTCTGATTGATTAATTCAAAAATTAAATTACAAAGTCAAACGTCTTCAGGGTTTTAATTTTAAATCGTCCACCTATTTCATATAATAAATAAATCAAGAAATAAATGTATATGGAATTATTTAAATTCGAACCGACATTTTTCGCCCACAATCAAATGGTACTGACAGTCAATAAAACGAAACGTTATTTATACCATAATAAGAAATTTATTTTTTAATAACAAAGTCACCTACATGTACATGTACATAATTTAAAGTTTAATAACTATAAATTACAATAATCGGTTCGAAAGTTTAAATTAAACCTTTAAACACCCACATTTTCCACCATCTATAATTATGTAAAAAGGCTGCTAAGTAAAGGTACGGAGCTTCCACACTAAACTATCCTTCTCTTCATTTTTCAAACCTTTCTCCACTTTCCCCCCACTCTTCCGAACTCTTCTCCCACTTTTCCCCACATTGTCCCCACTGTTCCCAACTTTTCTCCCACTTTTATTCACCATTCTCTTACTTTTCCCCACACTTCCCCTACTTTTCCACACACTTTCCCCACTTTTTCCCACATTTCACTCACTTTTTCCCATCCTTTCCCACCATTTCACAATCTTTCCCTATATATATTTTTTGTAAAAAAGTTTTTTGTTTATGTCATTTTATCGTAATTTTGATTTTTAGTGTGTGTATTTTTTATAAAAAGCACGTGTTTTTCGAAAAATTTGTATGGTAGGGGGTCGAAGTAGTAGGCAGATTTTTCCCATTCGTTCGCAAAAAAACAACTCTGCCAAAATTTCAAGTCACTAGCTCAACGCGTTCGAAAGTTAACGTGTGTATACCGGCGAGCGAGCGATACTTACTACCAAAATTTTTATTGCAGTTTTACGATTAAAAATGTCCAAAACGTGGACAATTCACAAAAATTTTGATTTTATTTTTTTTGAAAAATGAAAGTGTAATCAAAGCTTCCACTTATTTTGTTAGTGTGTGTGGAAGCAAAATAAGCACCAGAATGAAACTTTCTATTATTAACAATTTTTGAATTAACACTTGTTAAGGGAATATCGATTTTTATATTTTTTACCTTTTTTTTTTGTTTTTTTTTTATGCTCAATTTATTTATGAATAATTAATATCGAAGAATTTTCAAAGCAATTTAAGTTTACATATATTCCGAACAGTCCCCACAAAAATATAATTTTTTTTTATTTATTTTTTTTTTTTTACATATATTTTCTCAGCTGCGGGGTTTATTTTTGTGTGGGAAATAAAGTAACCCAGAGACAAATAGTAAAACACAAACAACATATCACGACGGTATATATAGAAAATATTTGTTTGTCGAACAACCCAAATATACCTTTTTTTTTTTTTCTTCTCTCGTATGGTTTACTTTTATTTTATCGGGAGTATTTTTCGAAAATGGCAAGACTCTTTATCCTTTATTGCTTTAGTTCCGACGATTGGCAAGCAAAATCAAAGGAATTACGACTCGAATTTAAAGGAGGAAACTCTTGCAAATAAACTATGTACTTTTGGCATTTTTCAGTTTGGTATAACCCAATATTTAATGTAGTCAAAATGTCTTATCGTGTGTATAAATATATACATATATAGGTATATAGAGATGATGTTATGTCATATATGTATGTATCTATGTATATATTATATAAAATAAAGAATATTGTTGGAAAAAAGAGGCGGTTTATAACAATATTAAAGGTATCTATAAAATTAAATTGGATGTATCAAATTATTATTGTAGGTATGTAATATGACATACTGGCTGATTTGTTCATTATTCTAGCTATATAGGTATAGTCGAAATGCATAATATATGTATACCGCTAAAACAGTGTCTAGAGGTTATTGGTTAATTTAAACACACCTTTTGGTTGATAACCTAATATTTAAAAATATTTATTTAATTAAGATCAACCAGAAACCATTAGTCATACGAGTAGCTTCTAATTTTTAGGTTATGTAGGTAGAAACAAAGAAAAAAAATTGTTTGAAAAACCCTAAAAAAGGATTTTTTTAAATTTTAGTATATCAAAATTATGAAAAATGCATTTTTTTTATGGTTCTTCAACTATTCATCACGCCTCGCCACTACATATAACTTTCGATATAGAACAATTACGTAGCGTGAGTTTTATTTTCTTGAGTTTATTAAATTCTTACTATAATCCGCATAACTTCCTTAATTATTGAAATATTTTTATTTTAACTTTTATTCCCAATCCTTCTTGCCTTATAAATTTTTATAAATTACAAAAATGGATATTCTGTCAGGAGACACTTTTCTTAGACACAAATTAAACCAACGCGCTGCGCTATATTTAGAAGAAAAATAACTATGTAATTACGCAAATTTGTTCCAGAAATTTATATTGCCACAATAAATGCGCTCCTTAATTTAACTTAGTTTAAATAATAGACACTTAACTATTAATAGTGTAAAGCTTTTTACCACCGAGTTAATTTTATAGGCTCTACACTTGCCGCAACGTCGTGTGATCACGTAGATATAATTTCCTTTAAACAATCCATTTGTGCGAAATTAGAATACCTAATTCGTCAATATTAATTGCCACATCTTCTCTACTGGCACTATTCAACCTATTTTAATTGCCCTCATTTATATTTGCTTGATAAACCTGATTACCTTAATCCCTAAAATAACGATATATATATGTACGGTATGTATGTATGTATGGATTTGCTCCCCTATTATACATTTGTATGTATTTATTATTTTTTAAAAAATGTGTACATACAATGATTCACTCGATTTAGTAGATATAAGCTTTTTAAATGAAAATCCCTCTCGTTTATAGGATCAATTATTAAAGTTTGTTTCTAAAGTGCATTTATAGTTCTTGCCATTAATATCGAGCTTCTTGCATTTTCAATTGAAAGCATTAATTCATTGCTACAACCGAAAACAATTTTAATTTCCTGTTGAATCACTTATTCATTCGCATACCTACCTACATACATTCATGTACAAATTATGTACATATCCTATATATATACATATGTATGTACATATACACTTAAGTACAGCTAAAGGAAATCGAAATTTTGTGAGCTGATTTGATAAATAAATAGGTAAAAAAAAGAAGAAAGTCTTTATGGAATTCCTGAATGAATGCAATGTGTAAAATATGTGAAAATCTCTTAAAAGTTGAGAAATTTTCTGTATATATGAACATTTTGAGCCAGTCAAACGAATAAGAAAATTTGCTTCTTTTGAAAATGTTTATCATGAAGATATTTAACTAAAAAAAAAAAAAAAAAATAAGATTCTTTCGTAGACTTTTGACACAGCCTCTGGAAGCATCATCTTACATTTTCAAAAGAATATAATAAACAGTTGATTTAAATATTTTTTAATAGTATAAATTGAGCTCATTAAAAAGTCATGCATTTAATGTTGTATTGTATTGTGACTACATTTTTTATTCTCATTTTATTTTAATAACCTAAATATTAAATTGCTAGCACAATAGATAATTTAACATGTAGGTATATAACCTACAATTAAAATTAGTCCAATTGTTGAATTCCACCACCAAATCACTGCTGCGGTTGGAATTCGTTTTGGGGAACGAATTCTTTGGGCTCTCTCTAATAAAATTCTCCCACACTTCAAAATAAAACACTATTTTGCTTTTAAACGTATAATTCTATTTTTTATTATTATTATACTTTAATTACACTGACACGAATATTATTTATTAATTATAAGAAATTTAACTTTTAGATTAATTATTTTTATTTTATTAAACTTAACTTAATTCGCACGGATACTTAATATAATACTAATTATGCACGGAAATTCAAACAATATATCTATTTCGTCTTACACGACCGACCATTTCAAAATTTCAACGAGTTCTCTTCTAATTTTTTAATTTTCTTCCCTCATTACATTATTTTTTCTATTTTATTATAATTATACCAATCTCTGATTGGTGGATTTCTTCCCTTCTAAAATGTACAATTTTCTAAAACAATTAAATGATTTTTCCCTACTTATTATCAAAAATAAACAATGACTTTACATATTACATATATGTCTTTTTTTATTTCTTAGAAGGATTATTTTATCCTTTTTATTGTTTATTTCAGACAATGTATACATTAGATTCCATATGGATTCTGTCGCGTATAATATGTAATTAATTTATTACCCGCGCATGATATAATCCATATGCAATTTCGGGTTACATCATTTTTTATTCTTTTCAAAACAAAATGTTGACTTTTCTTTTTTTAAGTCAACATCACACAATTATCAATTATCGTTACTTTGATGTTCGACAATTTGTGGAAATCTTACTTTAAATTTTCTTCTTTACACTTACACTATACGTAATACGCATTTCCTAACTAATTATCATAATATAGGCACACTCAAAAAAAAAATTTGGTAAAATCAATGGATTATTTTAAAAATTTAATAAAGATTTTGTGTATATTCGTCCAAAGAAATTTTTCATTAAAACTATAAATTGCATTTCTTAAAATATTGAGATTTTGTGATAGGTAAAATATATAAAATATTTCATTAAATTAATGAAGATTTTGTTTATTTCGGCAAATAGAATATTTAAATTGTAAATTTTATAAAGTAGTTTGTTAATTTCTAATAAATCAACTAAATATAATGAAATAATTTCTTAGATTCTATAATGTCATATTTTCAAAAAAACATGTAATTATACATTTCATTAAAAAAATAAAAATAAGTATCAACTCCTAAATTTTACAAAATCATAGTCTTAAAAATAAAAAGATGGTTTATTAACTGTTGAAAATTTTTTATAAAAATTACATTAAAATAATAAAAATTTCTTATATTCAATAAATTTATTTTAATAAAGTTCACTTTGTAGAATTTACCCATATTTTTTTTTGTGCATATTGGAGTTGATGACTCCTTATTGCTTGTGAAATAATCTTTCTGAAAAAATCTCAATAATTTGAAGCTTAAAAGTCATACCAAGCCCTTACATTGAGCAACTCCCTAAGTAAATTATGTTCAAACTATTCAAAATATTTGGTCTGGATCCACTGATGAAGAGAATTGACTATATTTGTGGTATGAACGAATATGGCGTGAAATTAAATATTTTCAATAATGCAATTGTAGGTTAATAATAGCAAAATCATTATTTGATTAAATTACATTTTGTGTTAAATAGTAGTCGAATCGTATAACTCTAGGCTTGAATACTAATAAATGCAAAATCAATCACCCTTTTTGGAAAATCTATGATAGACTGGAATATGCCATTCTCATTAATAAATTGGATTACACCTAAGCTTAAAGTAACACTGACTTAATCATAAATATGTATATTAGTTGAATACTAAATAATAAATTCAATAATGATCTAATATTATTATTTTCCCCCATTAAATTATAAAGAAAATCTAAAGAAGTCTGAAATTTAAAAAAAAAAACAAAATATTTCCCATCCTTTAAAACATTTATTTCAAAGTTTCTTTTGATAGCCCAAAGAGCTACAAACTATTTCTTATGTTTTTTTTTTCTCCCTACAACAAAAACAATAACAACAACAAAAAACAAAAAAGAATGCCAAAAAGAAAATATTCTTAAGTACAAAACCCTTTTTGTAACATGATTACACTAAAATATTTCTTTGTCTATACCAAAAGTATACGAAGAGCATTTTTCTTGGAAAAATCTCGATGCATTTTCAGTATATATAGAGCTGTACTTTTGCAGAAATATTTTCCCGTTAAACAAAACCGAAAGCTTTGTGATAAATTAAACAAAAGCTTTCGTCTTGTATAACATAAGTATAAAGTGTACTTATTTATGTGATACAAAATTTAGCGATGACAATGATGACAGTTTCAAATTTATAATGACAATATTGCTATATGGGAATTGGTTCTGTTATATTGTACGTACATATATGTACGTATACGAAATGTAAATGTAAATGTAAATGTACGGTGTTGTTTAGTGTATGTTACGTGTGACAGAATGTAATGAATAAATGACGTGCGAAAATCATGCACAATAATCGCAAATAGCTACCCAATATAATAATATTGGAATTCAAAATTGTTTGACATTCAATATATATGGAGACGGATAGCAAAGGTTTTTGATTAGCAAACAGATGAAAATGTTTGAATAGAATTTCGTGTGCATTTAGAATGTTTAGTTTAGAATTTAGTTTAGAATTATCGCATCGTTGAAAACAATTTTACATTGCCAATTAATATTGTTGATGTTACATGTTACAAAACCATAATGTAACTGTAATTTAATATTTTGATACCGTGTAATGGATTTCTTTACGATACTGTAATGTCGATGTAATGTCACATTTTATGATATTTCAATTACAATCAGTGCCGGAATAATCTAAAGGCTAGGTAGGCTGTAGCCTTTAGGGGCCCCCGAAAACGGATCAATATAATATGAATTTGATTGAAAATGTTTAATCAATTTTTTTTTTTAATTCTTTTCAAAATATAGAAAAAATTTTCAACGCCATTGTTTTTCTCGTGAAATTCTAAGTCAAAATATGCATATCGGTCCGTCCGTCCGTGATCAAGATTCCAGCTAAACGTCTGAAACTAGAAAGCTAAAATTTTGGCAGTTTTATCAAGTAGAAGTAGGCCTAGAGTAAGATCTCTATTGTTTTTGGAGTAAATCGGACAAGGATAAGCCGTATATAGCTCCATATAATAATATCGTCGTGTTATTCTGTACGAAGGGGAATATCGATGCGTAAGCTCACAAATGTTTTAAGAGCACATTTGGGTGAAATTCCAAGCCTTCAACATGTTACCTGCCTGGTGTGCAGTTTTTGTAAGGGAGTAATCAATAATTGCGGCTCAAGACGCTGTTGAGAGTTACGGACTACCACTTCGAAGCGTACTTAACACATTTTGTGAGTTTAACCATCGATATAATCTTCACAAGTCGATTCAAGCCGAAAATCTATATAGACGAACAAAGGTCAATCAGATAATTTTCGAAGGGGCCCATAGATTTCACTAGCGTACTGGGCTTAATGCGGCACTGATTACAATGAAATGTAAAAGTGTTGGTAATGTATCAAAACAACTTAATATTATGTACAGATATTAGTACGAAATTACATACATAACTATATAACAAAATTAGAAAAATGATAATTAATGTTTCTTTTGTTATTCTTTCTTTATTCTTAAACTAAGGTCTTCTCAATTATCTCATTAAAAAAAATTTATTGAAAAATTACTAGACCCACACACATCTATACATATCGTGGATTCGTACAAGCCTCAGCTTTAGTTTGCGGTTAATCTCCAAGATAAGCTGAAATCCCCCTGATTTGTTAAAAAAAAAAAAAAAAAATTAACTGACATCGTGTTTTCTACACTATTTTCTATTGAATTGTACCACCCAAGCGATCGATTTTTTTTTATTCTGATAGATATTGAAAGGACCTAACTGGAGAAACAAAAGTTCTCCAAACAATGGTACCGAAGTTTTAGAAGATATGATTTTGAAAGAATTTTTATTGAAAATCTAAGGGATGTGTAAGGGAAAATTGGGAATCTTTGATCAAAAAAATTTTTTATTCTCGATTTCCATTATTTTGATTATAAATTTAATAATTTTAACGTTTTTAATTGATTTGTGAAGATTTCAAGTGATTTGTATAGAACTTCACATGTATCTCCACATATTTACTATGGAACACTAGAAAACAGCTTAAATTCCGAAAAAAAAAAATTATTTTGAAACTTTCAAAATGAATTAAAGTGACGTGATAAACGTTCACATCTATTTTATCGTACAAACCTCAGCTTTAATTTGCGTGTAATTTTGAAAGTAAACTCTAATCGTTCGATTTTTAAATTGATTGTTTACTGAGATGATGTTTCTGAATCTGTTTTCTATGGAAATGAATGTCTCACCATATCGATAATATTTTTTTCTGATCGAAGTAGCTAACTGAAAAAAACAAAACAATTCTTTCAACAATGGTCCTGTAGTTTAGAAGATCTCACCAAATACATGTCTCCAGCTATAGTGAGCAATATTTCCGCAAAATATTGGTGCAAAATCAAGAATTTAATTGTTTTGTTGTTTCCAAATTTTCATAAAATTCCACATAAAAAAAAAATTTCTTTTAGCCATACCAGTCATATCAAACTGGCGATATTCTATTTTATGTATTTTATGCACAAGGATTTAATATTTGGAGGCAAAAAAACAATTCTTCTTACTACTCATCTACTCATTGATCCGCCTTCCCATAAAAAATAATTTCGTTATATATGTAGGTAGGTATATCAGAATCCAAAACCGAATCAGTTTCACGAAAACAAAATTAATATGAATATTGTTTAAGAGTCAAAAATCGAAAATTTCAATTTTATTTTAATTCTCTCGAAATAGCAGTAATACTCTGTTTGTTCTATAAGCCTAATCTATATAATCTCTCTTTTTCGGTTTACATTAATGAATAAATAAAATCTAATTTCACTTATTTTATTTGCCCGGAGTAAAAGATTAGTCGCAAAGGCTTTTCATAAAAAAAAAAAAAAAAATTATTACCAAATTGGCCTGTTTCATAAATTTGTTCAATTTTTACTTTTATCACATTTTATTTTATTTTATTTAATTTTTTTTTTTTTTTTTTTGGTTTTTGTAGTTGGAACAGGCAAAGTGCAGAAAAGAACAAACATTTTCACCATCATAATCAAATATAACAATGTTCTTACAGTCGTCAAGTCAAATAATATATGAGACTTTATGTGTTGAGGTAATAACATTTCATATCCAGAGCTCTTTTGTTTTTCTTTTACGGAGGAGAAAAAGAACAAAAAAAAAACAAAAAAAACGCATAAAAAAAACTTAATAACTTCGATTCGGATATATGCTTTTGTAGGTTATATATACTGAAGAAACGAAATATTTGTCACAGAAAAAATGTTTTCAAAAGGAAATATTATCATATTGTGTTGTAACAAAAAAAAAAAAAAAAAAAAAAATGTAAATATACTATATTTGGGGCGGTGGCGGTTTGGTGGTTGGTGCGGTTGCCGTATAAATCTATGTATATATATATATATATATATATATATATCTATGGGTATGCTTGTATTCCTTTAATAAATATGTAAAAAAAACGTTTTCGGTATGCGTGTACATTACATATACATATACACTAATATGCATGTGGTTGTACGGAAGGGGGGAGGGGGTATAAATATTTTCGAAAACCAACCACAAAAAATAAACCGAATATTTTTTATACACAAATGAACATAAAACAAATTTCAATTTGTGTTACACATACATAATTTAAAATAATGATTTTCTTTTTCTTGCCGGTATCCATATGGCAGTGAAGCTAAGGATGAAAAATAAAAATTATTACGGAAAATTACTTCAATTTTATTACGTTTATTTATAGTTGAAAAGGCATATACCTACATTTATGTATATAAGGTAGAGATAGACATTTTGTGTATACTTTTTTAAGACATTTCAAGAATAAATGAATAGCGGATAAACTGTGCGGCCCATTGACTCCTACTAAATGGAAATCGTTCATTAAATCTCTTGATGAGGTTTTTCAAAAAAAAAAAAAAAATAAATAATAAATTTTCTTTGATGGAATGGAATACAAATTTAATTTAAAAGATTTTCAATTTTATGATGAGATGAAATGAGATGAGATGAGTTAGGGAGGGCGGAAATTAAATAGAATGAGTATAGCTTACCTACTTAAGAGAAATACTGATACCGAAAAATTAGCGCATGAAAACTCTATACACAAAGTTTATCAAGTATTCATAAAAGCTAACAATATTATTGGTCATGCTTTCAACCGATTTTCATGATTTTCAAATGGCACACAACCAAATGTAAAGAAGAAAAACAAACTAAAGACCAATATTTTAATCAACTTAATGTCAAAAATCTTACGAAAATAATTATTTTCGACCCACTCTTTTTTTATTTATTGTTCGAATACAATGCTCGAAAAATTCTCGTTAAGTTAATTGGAAATCAAAATTTTCATTCAAACGAAGAAAAATATACAAAATGAAGAGTGCCGTATTGTTTTTTAATGAATTGTTTAGAATTTTCCCAATGATTATAGTTAGAAATTGGAATAAAATTGTAAGGATTTCAGTCTTTCCTGAAAAAGGCCTGAATGTTCGAATAGAAGACCTAGTGTGGCATTTATTCGAAAAAAATCATACAAATTTTGATGGTCAACAAAATATTTTCATTTTCAAAATTATGATTTTTTTCGCTCTTTTAGTGCTTTTTTTAAAAAAATTTTTAGGGAAATAATTTTTAGAAAAATTGCTGATTTAGCAAAGGTGCACCGAGCAATATGTAAACTCAAAAGTCAAAAATACAATAAGGCCGTGTCCGACTCGATTAGAGCAATTATTCATTCATGGGATTACTATTGTTGCTTTAATTTAATTTCATTTATTCAAATTATCAATATATTTGGGGGCATTAGCCACACTCAAGACATATATGTGAGTGGGCAAATTAGCATAAGAATAGAGAGCACACAATGGACCTGATTCTTAGTTAAATTTACTTACAACTTAACTACATTTATAATGATATTAAGTAGGTACATAGGCACTTAAATTTATTTATGGAGAATTTAGCCAAAAGGCAAATTAGATGAATGGGGAAAAGGAAAAATGAAAGAGTACAAATAGTAGTTAAAGGGAGATAAAGAAAAATTAAGCAGTAGAGCAAAGAATAAAAAATAAAAATATAATAAAAAATGTTACGAGAAGGAACATTTCAAGGACTTCATACCAAAACAGTAGTTATTGGTTTACAATGAAGAATAATTTTATTTATTGTTTCAGAAATTTTTTTTTTATTTCATTTTTTTGAGGATTTTTCCATAGAAGATAAATAAAAAAAAGTGGGGGGGGCTAATGAATAAAAAATCAAAAATTGCCGAAGTGCGCAAAACTGACCAACCTAAAACCGATTTAAGTATTCAATAAGCTCAATCCTGATGTAATGAGCTATCTTACCCTGCCAACGGAAGTTTATTTTTAAGAGTTTTTGTTTTACTTACTAAGTACCAGATAATTCGATTGAACTACTATAATCACTTCAAAAAATTAACTCTAATCAATTTTACTAATGTGTCGAATTTATAATGAAATTTGGAGACCTAAAACCGCATTAAATTATGCGAAAATAAAATTTCCATGTAACAATAATCAAGCGAAAAATATCTGCATGTTTGTTGCATTGAATTTTGTACAATATTTCGAAATTTTTGTTTTTAGCGTTTTGTCAAAATTAATGTTTAACTATAAAAATGGAAAAGTCTAATTAAATTTTCTTACATTGCTATATACACAATATTTTTATGTGTTGTAAATGAAAAGTCGATGTTAATTTTAAGTTTTATAGCTTTTATTAGAGTGTTATTTTGCAATTGTCTGGAATTTTCCAAAAAAAAAAAACCAAAAACGAAAATCATAAACTCAAATTTGTACATATAATTTCGAATAAAATTTATTGGTCTAGAAACTTCAGCCAAATAATATTTATATAGTCAATGGTAGACGTAATAACGTATATTACATATGTATATTACATTATATACATATATATATGGATATTATATATCAAAATCCTTATTTTACAATCAGAACGTGCATGAATGTTTCAGCTGTGAATAAAACAAAGTGCTCACTCATAAACTAAATTTTCTTTCTTTTTTTTTTTTTAATATTTTACGATTTTCTTGTTATTAATAAAGTTTTGGAAATTGTTTTCATTTTTATTAGTCCCGAATTGTTATTCTTTAAATTTACGAGACTTTTTTTTGACTTTTTAAATCAGCGATTTAAAGAAATTATAGTTGAAAAGCGATTTTTTTTTCTTGTTTTTCTCTCATTAAATAAAATTACTTACATTTGGTCGTAAATTTGACATAATAATTTTCACAAAAAAATTCTACGTAACAATCTACAAAATTTTTTTTATTTTTTTTTTTGTTTTTTGTACTTTGTATGAATAGAAACTCAGAAAAGAAGTTCTCATAAATCCGATCAGGCACAGCAGCCTTAAATCGGCTATTCTTTGTTTCTTTTGTTTTATTGCTATAAATTCCAAACTATAACTTTCCTTCTACTAATAAATTACAGACTGTTAAATTACCTTTAATTATATATACATAGGTGTTTGTGTAAAATCAGGGTCGGCCAAAATGTTTATTCAAATTATTATTTTTTTCTGAGAAATTTTTACGTTTTTATGCCATAAAATCTAAAGTAAGACTTAGATTTAGTTTTTCTTTTAGTGAAATACAATTTAAAAATGTGCCTTTAATTTGTTCTATTTTATGGATCATGTTTGAAATTAGGGTGGTCAAATAAATTGGTATTTTTTATTTTTTATTTTAAATTTGAAATGATTTTTTTTATTTCGTCAATATTGAATCTTGCAAACTTCATTGGATATGATACAAATACTTTTTGATATTAGGGCTATGCAAAAGTTTGAAATCAAATTTACGTTTTAGCAACACTAGATTGTTTCGAATTTTTGTCTTTTTGCCATTTCGATGTTTTTTTTTTTTTTGTAGTTTATTATAATTGAATTATTGTTGAAGAGTTAATGCGGAGAGAGCAAAATCAAAAATTTTCAAGTATTTTTTCTTTTATGTACAAATTGGTTATCAATATTGCATATACTGTGGATATACTGGAATTAGGCCAAATATTATTGTTTTTTTTTAAATTCTTTCCAATTATTGTTGCTATATTTCGAGTGCATTTTTATAGCTTCAATATATTGTATTCTAGTAACAATAATTGGATGGAAGATTTTTTTTATTGTGTATTTGTTTAAAAAATAAACTTTTTTTTAACAAACAATATTTCGTTTATACATATTTAGGTATATATATATATATATATATATATATATGTAGAATTATATGGCTCTTCTACAGCTACATACATATATGTTATATATCAAATAAGTTTGTATATATGGAAATGCATAAATAGTTGTTTGTTTGATTTAGTTTTAATAATGTACCTACATATATACCTGCCCCTTGGCTATATCATAAAAAAAGGACTAAAAAATTACCAATTTCCCTACGGGCCCCTAGATGTATACCTCTTAAAATAACAGAAATATATTTTCAAACATGAAATATGTTTTACATGAAATAATAAATATTTTACATAAATCAGATATTTATGTATATTGATGAAAAATTCCACATCAAGAACTGTGTAACAAAAACAAAATTTTATTTTCTACTTCACATCATTTTAACATACCATAAATATATGAACAATTTCCATGCTTTCATATTGCTTTTTAATGAGTTTATCAACAAAATCAAAACAAATATGGATGGAAACAAAATTTAATATACCTACACACGTAATACCAACTAAGAAAAAAAAATATAAAATTAATAAAAATAATATAACTTTTTTCATTGCCCTAATAATATTTTACTGCATTATTTAGGCATAGTGCGGATATCCAGCAAAGAGACCAATTAGGTGACCCAATAAACATACATATACATTATACAACCCCCACCACACTCTCTAACCCCTCTCTTTCTCTCTCTCTCTCAATAGCTAGTTGATAAACTTAACTTCATAAATAGTTACAGTTCAGAAACTTTAATTGTTGTGATATGAAACACACACAGACACACGAAAATTGCATCAATTAAACAAAATGAATATAAAGTTCAGCAAAAGCTTCACATATCTTTCTATACGGTGCTGTGCACCTTCTTTTATATACACACACACACACATATACATATATATGTATATATATATATATCTAAATCTACAAAATCATAGTACAAAAAGCTTTTGTTCCTATAATGTCATCGAAAAGTTATCTCCTGTGAATATAATGATGGTGTTCATGTTGTTGTTGTTGTTGTTGTTGAACGTAGTACAGTAAGAAAATTTTACATCCGTTTCATCATCAACGTCTTGTGTCGGAGAGAAATTAGTATTCACATGATGGCAATGCTTGCTTCATTTAGTACTTTCGTAATCTGCATATTAACAATGTCAGGAGACCTGGGGATCTTTATGTGTAAATACGGATGGCATAGTACCTACTTCTTATATATATATATATATATACAATACATACCTACATATATACGAAACTTATGGAAAACAATTTGATTTTTGATAATATGACAGTTTGGGGTCGTATATAAGTTGGTGGTAAATGCACTTTATGTGTATGTAGGTCATGACCATTTTTAATTTTTTTAATTTTTTAAATTAGAGCGAAAAATTTAGTAGAAAAATGTTGTCTATTTAAATATTATGTAGGTACTTAAAAGTGAAACTTTCAGAATATGTAGTTTTGATAAAAAAAAAATTTAGTAGAAGATTTTTTTTTTAAATTGCCAATGTTCTAAGTTAGTAAGGGTTCTTTATTTTAATAATTGCCATACGTAATGTAAACGTCAAAAAATCATAATTTCGAATCTGCGAGGACAATTTTGAAGAGTTGTGGGAAAATCTTTTTGGTAAAACTTGGGCAACATCTATGTAAATCCTAGAGCTTTCAAGTTTACATCCACATATTTTTAATGTACGCTTTTAAATACAATGCTAACCGCAGCTATTTTTAGACTGTCCAAATGGAGCTTAGCTATAGGCTCCACCAAATGAATGGCCAGTGGATGAGTGGAAAGGGATTTTTGGGCAAGTTACTGAACTTTATTCTATGTCATCCAATAGCTTTTATTGGGAAGGCTAAGATTGTTAAGATGTGTTTATGTGGAAAAATGGCGCGATTAAAATGTATTCGATATCCTTTTCCTGTATTGCTAGGTCTCTTTTTATCGAACGACAAAAATTTAATTCGCGATAAAAAATTGTCCGACAATTATTTGTTTAGTATTGCCAGTTAGGAGTGAATACAATATTCGCTAGATTTTTATTGTTTTTTTGGCTTTTTGTATGGAAATAAAATATGGCCACCAAAGTTGTTAAATATTTTAGTTGGACGATTTTTGAATAATAAAAGACCAACTGAAAATGTCAAATGTAAAAATTGATTTTAATGGTGTAATTCAAAAATACTGACTACGCGACTGCATAACTAAAATAATTATAATAATTCCAAAAGAATTGAGTACTTTAAAATGAATACTTCAAAATGACATTTATTTTAATATAATTTAATACTTAAATCGAATAATTAAATTAATATGGAAAATATTCATCATATCGTCATTATGTCACAATTATTAAATTCTAAAATTGACAAATTTCCCTGAAAAAATTACCTCGAATACGAAAGTTTTGTCTTTATTGAAGTTTTTTTTTTTTTTTGCCATACCCCATGCTCCCATGCATAAAGGTTACGAAAATATCTTAAAAGTTTAAACGATTAATTAAGACAAAAGTGCACTGCTCTACTCTGCTGTGTGTGTATATGAACAAGAGGAAGACTTTATTTTAGTATCTTTTTTTCTGATAAAATGCAAATTGATCAGCAAATATTGGTGCGACTGAAGGGTGAATGTCATTAATATGTAATGTACGTACCTAACCTATCTTGAGATGAAAGGAACTTCAATTTTGTTAAAAAAAAAAAAAAAAAAAATGTCTACTACAAGGTTTTTCAATCGATAATAAAAAATAATTGAGACGTTTTTTTTTTTTTACTTTTTAATATTTGAAGACTTTGAAGTGTTGCAGATTATCTCTTTATAATATAATAAAAATAAAAGCCATTAAGGGAATATCATTTTAAAATGTAAAAGATGAATGAAATTGACAAAGTAGACGTTTAACTTCAAGTTTGAAAATTCTTAAAAGTTGTTCGAGGTTCGAGGGTTGTTTTTTTTTTATGTTGTCGTCGCGACAGTATTTAAAATTCTAAAATGTCAATTAAAATGTTTTAAAACTTAATGAACCCACACATATTGGGTACAAAGCATAGTTTTAATTACATTTTACACAGAAGTCTCAGTCATTAACATTATTTGAATGAAATGGAAATGCCAAGCTAAGAAATCGGACGCGACACAAATCTATTACAGACGAAAAATCACATTCGCTTTATAGAGAAAATGTTTACATCAAAAGGAAATTTATAAAATTCTAAAAAGCTTTTAATTTTGTCTGCGTTGTGCGTTAGCATACAACATTTTTGACATTCACAATTTCTAAAGAAATTAATAATAAATTGAAGAATCATTTCGTTTATAGAATAGAATAAATTGCTTGACTAATAAGATGTTGTATTTTTTAATAAAAAAATCTTTTAAAAGAAATTTTGACAGACAAATTCGCTCAGTAATTTATCAAAATTCCTTTCATTAGATTGATTGAATATTGATAATGTCACTATATAAAGATAGACAATTCGTAACGTAATTCAAATTTACAATTTAATGTTTAATGAATAAATCAGACTCTTCAGCAAATGTTCTAGATTAATTCTAAAATGAGAACGCTTCAAATGTGAGTGTATGTACTGTGTATTAGAGTGCATCGTCATTGTATGGGGGAATATTTAATAATCGGATTTCGAAAATGTTTGGAATAGGAAAAGTTGTCTTTCGATAAAACAAATTTTTTGTGAACATTTGAATTCGATCGGACGCCATTTTGAATCGTCCCAGCCATTTTGAATGGTAAAAAAGAGACAATTTTCGTATTAAGATTCATAACGGAATGAGATAGACAAATAAAAAGTTCCACAACTTTGCGGAGTTATTTAAGAAGTTATTTTATCAAAATTTAAAAATAATTATTGCAAAGCCAAATCGGACCCAATTTTCATAAATAAATAAATGTTGAATAGGTAATTACGAGGGCTAAACAATTAAAATCATGATCGTAAAATAGGGGGTGCATGGGCGTTAAATTTAAACTTTCAGTTTGACTGTCAAAAAAACAACTTTTTCCATCCCAAAGCATTTTCAAAATTTCAAATTCGATAGTACGATCCACCCTATATTTACTGTACATGCATATCACATCATATATAGACATCGTATGTATATGTAGTGATGGTCGGGGATGAAACAACTCAAAACCAATTGTATTTTGAATGTGATGGGCACATTTTTATGCTCCCCCTCAAATGATATACATTTGAATTAAAAGCTGTACGATGTAGCTCCCGTTTATAAATTTGAATTTAAATTAAGTATCTACTCCAATTCAATTAAATGATGTTTAGGCAAATAATATGTAAGTGGGCTGTTTGGCGGTTGTGGGGTAACGGCAAACAAAAACTCTCTAAATAAATGAAATACTATACTATGGCTATAAATAGATTTGTTCTAGTGAAAATAATGTTTGCAAGCTAATTTGAAGAAAAAAAACAATTTTTTGAAATTTAAAATCAAAGTTTTTTTGGCCACAAAATCACATATCAATATACAAAATTAAAAGTTTTCGTTTTATGTCTATAATAGCTTCTGTGTCATAAACTTTTTCGACAAATTGACATTAAATAGCTAGCTACACGTGTTTAGACAAGCTAAACACAAACACACATATTGTCTCTTCTAATAACTTTCAAAGCTTCACTCAAATGTAATCAGAATCATCAAAAATAAAAGGAAGTGAAAAAAAAAATCAATTTTTCGAATTTCTTCTGTGAATTGAAGCGAATAAGTTGCAGAAAGACTTTGTACGATTTTCCAACAATGTATGCAGCTTGGTCAAACATAAAAAGCTTTTTCCAACTTTACTTGATGTGCGAGGAAAAAAAAACTGTATCACTGTTTATGCGGATAAAGTTAGTATAAGGATTCAAGCATACAGTATAATATATTTATATTCAGGTACAAATGGAGCAATGAAAATATTATTAAGAATAATGACCAAATACCATAAATTATTTTATATGCATATGCAATACATGCATATGTGGTTACTGCGGCTTGTGATAGCCAAAAACGTATAAGTCTAAAGCTTAGGTATAGTCAGCATCAAAGCCATAGTCGAAAGGATATGCAAAAGCGACTTTAGACTTTAGTAAAGCCAGCTCTATTCTGTTTTAATTCGGTGTTCGATTTTGAACAGGGCTAGTGTCATTTAGCCAACTCAATGTTGATGTTTTTATGTTATGATTTAAATATTTTTTCTTAAATTTTACTTTTTAAATATTCGTCTAAAACCTTTAGTCTAAAAACAATTGATCTAAACGTAATTGATCTAGAAACGATTTGTCTAAAAATGTTGATCTAGAATTGATTAAAAATAGTTAATTTAACAAAAATTGATCAAAAACAATCTTAAAGTTTTTTTTTTATTGATCTAAAAGCACTAAAACAATTGATCTAAAGCATATGATCTTAATGCAATTGATCTAAAACGAAATTTTTAGGTTTGAGGTGGCTGCAAATTCGTTTACTTAGATGAATTGGTTTCGACGAATTGTTCCTTAGATAAGTTGTTTTTAGACCAATTTGTTTATCCAAGTTACCCCCACCATTACTATGTTCATATTTTTCCTCACATTTTTGCTCATATTATTATTATTTTTGTGAATAAATAGAAGTTCTAACGCTAAACCATCTCTAAACTCTAAAGGATATGTAAGGATTTGATAATGTTCCCTCTTTATGTCGTTATGATTAACTAAACAAGTCCTGAAAAAAGTTCTTCTATTTTGTGGAATGAATGAATAAATGAGAAAATATAACGAAACATAAATTCATCAAATATCTCAACCAATACAAATGAAATTTAATTTTCAACTATCGCCATCTTTTATTTCGTATGCTTAGTAACATTAGCGCACACTCCTTAGCAACAAAAATGATTGTGCATTTCGTTTTGATTTTACTTGAATTTTTTCTTTTCAGATATACATTGTTAGATGTCGTTCGTTGCGATAACTTGAAGTTTGTTAAAATAAACTGGTAAGTATTGAATTGAATTCGATAAAAGCTTTGACCAAAATTCTATGTTTTTATTTATAAAATAAGAATATTAGCGAAAATGTATTTTTATGGGATCGACTGGTGGCAATTTTGCGCCTGGTACATTTTTTTTTTTAAATAATGGTCTTTCAAAATATTTTCCACAATTAGTCATCTATCAAACAAATCTTCAGAAAGTCATAATAAAAAATTGTTTTGACTGATTCGTTGTCAGGCGAATTTCTTAAATTTTCCGTCAAATTAAATAAAAAGTGACAATAACACAAAATTTGTACGTTTGTAATGAGATTTTTTACAATCTCATTTAATTAATCTTTGTGCACTTTTTCTTTACGTGAGTCCTATCACTCATTATACATTTTATGACGATGATTAATAACAGTTTTACGTGTTTAATGTAAGATAATTACAAAACTGCAAGTCGATATTTTTGATGCACATTTTATCAATTTTAAATAATTAGTAGAGATGTCCGAAGAAATTTTGTTACATGCTCATAAATGTGGTTGTTATCACCGTATAGTCTAACTACACGATCATTATTTATAATCTTTAGGTATTTATTGTTTAGCTTACTCGTGTTTACCTCTTTTTAGAGCCATAGTAGATATTTGTGCGCAAAATCAAAGATATTTTTTTTTAATGCAGTACAGTAACGTTGCGTGGATTTTTTCCAATGCAAAGTACCTCTGAAAATCATAACTACATTAATTGTTGAAATATTTTCACAATGCTAAAAGTAAAATTTTATTTTCAATCTTTTTTGCCTTATAATTTGTTTTTTTTTTTTGGTTTTTTAAGGAAATATCGAGAAAATCCTTAAAATATGCAAATATGCAACTATGAACTGAGTGGCTTGCAGAATAAGCAGTTTTCTTGATATCTTTTTTTGAAGACTTTAATCAAATATTCTTTAGCCTCAGATATAAATATTAACATTAAATTAATTACATATTCGATTTATTACTAACAAGAACTAAAAAAAAAACACTAAAACATAATCATCAAGTACTTACATTTCACAAGATCATAACCTATATTACTTAATTCAGATTTTATGGATCAAGGTTAAAAGTCTACAGAAATTCTTAATTCAATTCTTATCAATGAACTACGCTTGTTATAATTTTTTTATCTCAAAGTCGCACATGAATTTAATTTAATATTGTTTCAAAAGAATTACAAAAAAAAAACAAAAAATTTATTTAACCCTGTCTGGCGGTCACAATATGTTTACTTGAAATAATAATAAAAAAAAATTCGAATATAATCTCACCAATTTTTTGCTATAAACTCAGCATATTTCTCTATCAAAAATGAAATGAAGCAATCGCATACTTGTGGTTCAATGATTTGTTATGAAATTGTTGCCGATAAAGAGTTTGTGCCTAAAAATTTTGTTATGTACAAATTTTACTTTAATCATATTATGAACTTTGTATGGTTTTTTCTTGTTGTTGAAGTGATTTATCTAATCACTAATAATGAGCAAATTGAGATTCTAAATTTAAATTTTTGAAACCAATCGAATATCCAAATCCATAATCTGTAAATCAACAAATATTACTTTCTAATTATAATTAAAAAAATATATAATTTTTTTTTTATTCTTTATTAAATTTTCTATGGCTAAAATCTACATAAAAAAATCTTTTAATAAAAATTAAAAAATAATAAAACAATAAATAAAAAAAGACAATTATTTGGATTTTACTAATAAGCGGCTGAATGAACTTTTTGTGCTCTTCCCGATGGATCCTCTGGGCAACCCCAGTCCGTTCGTGGCACCCATCGCATAACCGTTCGAGCATACGATTCGGTCGGAAACATTTCCTCAAACAGTGCACGATAGTAAAATGCCTCTTTTGTGCTTGGCGTATTAAATGGATATAGCACAGCAGCCCTACTGAACTCCTCATCACTAACATGTGAAGCAGCAAATGACCGTATTGTATCGATCCAATTATATCCGACACCATCTGAAAATTGTTCCTTTTGTCGCCAAAGTACTTGATCGGGTAAATAGCCATCTGTAAATGCTGCCCTCAAAATATGTTTTTCTATTCTAGCCGGACGTGTGCCATTGCGTGCAAACATATTTTTGATGCCGGGTATTCGGTCTTCCGGACGAATGTTCATTGCATGATCGATAAAATTAGTATCCAAAAATGGGACACGCAATTCCAATCCCCATGACATTGTCGATTTGTTAGCTCTCAAACAATCCGAATAGTGAAGACCCAGAACACGTTTCACGGTTTCATGATGAAAATCATCGCCAGTTGGTGAATTGAAGAAGTACAGATAACCGCCAAATATCTCATCAGCACCCTCACCAGATAGTATCATTTTAAGTCCTTCCGCCTTAATTGAACGAGCCAACAAATACATCGGAATACTACATCGAACCGTTGTCACATCATACGTTTCTGTGTGATAGATAATTTCCCGTATACAATCCAGTCCATCTTCAACTTTAAATGTGATTTCTTTGTGATCGCTATTTATGTAGTCCGCCACCATTTGGCTATATTTAAAGTCTGGAGCATTTTCCAAACCAACACTGTAAGTTTTAAGACGAAAGTTTGGATCTTTTTCTCTCATAATTTTTGTGGCAATTGACGATACCAAACTTGAATCAACACCGCCCGACAGCAATGCACCGAACGAAACATCACATTGCAAATGTGATCGTACAGCTGACACAAACTGTTGATGTAACATTGACAGATCAGCTGGTACCGAAGTGATTTGTTTGATCCATTTCGGTTGATAGTACCGCACTTCTTTCAAATCGTCAATTTTCCCAAACAGTGATGTACCCGGTGGAAAAACGGCAACATTTTCACATACACCAACCAAACATTTCATTTCACTTGCAATCCATAAATTTCCAAATTCATCTACACCCTTGTACATGGGTATTATGCCAATAGGGTCGCGTGCAATCAATATTTCCTTACTTGTTTTATCATAGATGGCAAATGCAAACATTCCCGATAATCGACTGAGAAGCATTTCGCCAAACTCTTCGTACAATCCCATAATTACATCACAATCACTTCTCGGCACATATTTCGGATGTTTTTTCGCAATTTCCGATGACAATTCCAAATAATTGTAAATTTCACCATTGGCAACCAATATCAGATTTCCATCAGCCGACTGTAACGGTTGATCACCAGTTTCGGGACACACTACAGCTAAACGCTCTTGAACAAATGCCACTCCATCCTCTGGTATACTCAAGATGCCTGTATGATCCGGACCACGATGCCTCTGTTTACCCGATTGTCTATAGGCAATTTCTCGAAGTGTTTTTATTCGACCACCACACTTTTTTAACACTTTTAGATCTCCCTGATATCTACAAAATACAGCAAATATTCCGCACATTTTTACTTCACGGTTAATTTTTTTATTTAATTTTTTTTTTTTTTTTGATCTCAGTTGTTTATCACACGTTTTCTGAACGAATAAATTTTTTTTTAAACAATTCCGATATTTATACAAGTGCCTGCTGAACTACAATGAACGTGTGATATGGTAATCGGGTATTATAATAAACCGTAGACGTTGGCTATATGTACCGAATATCAACAGACGAATGGCAAACACAAAATCCAGCCACGCCAAACTTTGTATACATTTTGTGTATAGTAAAATAATCGATAATGTTGCATCATACAAAAGCCGAACAGCTGAGCTAGTTCATCAGTAAAAATGGAAAACAAAGTTTTGATGATGAAAAATATTTTTTGAGTAGCAGATTGTTGTGTGTCGTTTCTAATTTTGATTGATGTGCGGGCCAACAACTTTTTTTGTGAAAAACTATTTATTTATTGACGTGAACGTCGATAACTTCTAATTCGAATGATTAATTGAAGTTGTACTCCATTTTGTATTACGTACATATCTACTACTTTTTCTTTTAGATCGTTTAAGCAAAACACATTAAAAATAAGTAAAGCGAGTCCAGAGTGGCAGATGGTAAGTCGTGTAAAATGGCAGGAAAATTTTTTTTATTTATTGACGTATAGACATCGATAACTTATTGTTCGAATGATTTTTATGCTTAATTGAGGTTGTACTCGATTTTGTATTAAGTATCTGCTTCTTCTTTTAGATATTTTAAGCAAAACACATTAAAAATAAGTAAAGCGAGTCCAGAGTGGATCATGATAAGTCGTGTACAATGGGTAGAATTTCTAATTAATTTCTCTTTTCTATATTTGCCTAAGACCACTTGTCAAAGATTTTAAAAGCTCATTTCGATCGAGCTTTTAATTTTAAATGAAGTGTCATAGTAAAAATTATTAATAACTAATTTTTTTTTAAATATCTACAGTGGAATCATAATATAGTGAACTATACATTTTTTATGGTAGATATTTTTATATTTTCATGTTCATGTTTTATTTATGTAATTTGCAAGATTAAAAATTCATTTAGAATGTATACAGTAGAATCATAATATAGTGAACTATTCGTTTTTTTTTTAACCAATTCAGAGATATTGAGACATACATATGTGTACGTTTACTTTTTGTTTCAAAATTATCATTCTTAAAAATAAAAAATCCAAAATTAAAAATTCATCCTTGAAGAGGTTTAATATTTGTTCATTGTTCATTCTGTAGAAAACAAATACTACTATAGATCAAATTTAAAAAAAACATCACGAAAACACTTTTCAAAAATAAACGAAAATTTAAAAATTAATTTTTCTACATTAAATATTCATCAGTAATAATAAATAAACAAATCAAAGTGTAAACAAAAATGTTTCTATTAAATATTTATTCATCTTAACAGTGTAGTTACAATTTTTCTACACAACAAACTCACACAATCAAAAATTAAATCTTCTCTTTCCATCAAATCGAAATCCATAGGCTGCGGCATTTTTTGTATCAATTAGAGCTGGATTTCTATGTTTGAAAAAACTTCCATGGCTATGTGGAGGCCGAGCGGCACCGTTCGGTATTCCATACATTTCTCTTGGATAGAATGCTTCAAATGTACCATTCGGTGGTAGAACAGATGAAATTTGTTTATCGGTCGGATCATATGCATTAGTGAACGTAATATAAACGATAAACCACAATTGACAAATGCACTGCTTATATCTCATCTATACAAACAAAAATTTTATTATTACTGATGAGTGAAAGTAAAATGACAAAACACTACACAACTGTTGGACATTCACCTTAATCGAGTTGAGTTTATTTATTGATTTTGTACAATAAAATCTATCACCGTTTTTTTCGTTAGTAGATTTTGATTTTGAAGAGATCTTTTAAAGTTAGTAATAATTAGTAGAGAAATATAATTCACGTTTTTTTTTTGTTAATTGTAAAATACAATCAATGGCCACAACTAAAGTATCGGTACTGATCGTCTCGGTCTCCAAAGTGTATAACATTGACTTATAGGTACGAGCAACAATTTACTTTCATTTGCAAATAAATTTTATTTCAACGTGTATGACATTGTGGTATGGGTGTGGGTGATAGAAATATATTTACTATGAGTGCAGAACTATTTTAGTTCAATTTTAGCTAAAGGCTAAAGGTGATATTTATGTAGAGGCTACACACTGAGAAATATTTGTGATCTTTTTTCGATATTTGGATTCATTCTTCTGAATTGTTTCTGTTATCAATAATTGTTTCCCCTCGTATACCAAATATACTTAGAAGATTGATAGTGGAAGGTTTCAAATATTTTTATTTTTGCTAATTATAGTTAACAGCCATTTGTGAGTTCGGAACGGATCATTATTGCTGATTGGTTAAGTATTTTCCCTTATTCACCAATAAATTAACGAAAATAAAATAAAACCAGTAAAGAAGAAAAAATTGGCTCCGCCGATTATAATGTACCCGTATGAGTACTTGTTTATTACCTATGACTTTGTCCAGATCTTTTTTGTCTGTACAATAAATATAATTGGGTTAATTGAATACAAATGATAGAAATGACATAAAATCGATTGCAGCGCCATAACGGTGTTTCGTGGAACTTTTTAGTCTATGAATAAAATCTTCATTATTTTATTTTCTATCATTTTCGTCATATCCATTTATTCTGTAGTTTAAATACTTTTTGAGTAAATGATTAAAAACGCTAGAAATTCAATAAAATTGATTGCAGCGCCATAACGGTAGATTGTGCAACTTTTTGGTCTATGAAAGATCACGGACAGACGGACGGACATGCATATTTCGACTTAGAATTTCACGAGAAAGACGTTTTTTTTTACGATGAGTATTAAGGGGCTTTACAAACTCCGTATCAAAGTTATAATACCCTTGATTAACATCATACGGGTATAACGAGGAAAACGTAGTGTCTTTGACTTTGAGGAACAGTTTTTCAGGGATGAGCCGGTGAATCCTACACTGAGATTTTCTGTTTTTGTAATATTTTTCTTGTAAATTCTTTTAATCTCGCCTCTCTTCTACTACTGTAATCTACAACAGAAATCTACAACTTCAATCTACTACTGTAATCTTCATCTGCAATTTACTACTCCAATTAGCAGGGTCTACAATATTAAATAGAGAAAAATGTGTACTACCCAGAATATTATAAGTAAGGGATACAGAAAAGTATTTACCAAAAAATATTTGATTGTCAAAAGAAAAGGGAAAAAGGATTACGTTGAAATTTTAGATACTAAAAAACATTTGCACAACTAAAAATTAGAATTTAAAAAAAAATCTACACTGAACTAGACCAAATTGGATTACCGTAAAATAAAAATATAAAGAATTAACCTAATCATCGTCTTATACTTGATTATACTTTTGGTGGGAGAGGGGGCTTACATTATTGCTAGGGTGAAAAATGGAAATTCTCGTGAGATCTCTATATCTATAGTATAACATCAAGTGCATAGACATTACACATACATAGGTATGTATATAAGTCCATTTGAAATATTATATGGCAATTCCTTCAATTATTATTATGACTAAAATAGCCCCCTTCTTGCCACATATGCTCTCTGCTATTTTATAACATCGCCCCCGCCTCCCCCCAAAAAAAAAAGAAGAAAAAAAGAGAACAGTTGTTGATATCAGAACCATAATTTTGTCAATATTTTACTGAAAAACATAAGAAATAAATCAATATCGACACGATAGGGCTAAATAAGACTATGATTTATTAATATATGTATTTGGTGTAACAAATTGACCTACAACAATGCAACAGAAAATGATTTATGTTAGGAGATATAGAAAATATTACCATATAAATAAAAAAAATTGGAATATTTTTTGTTCTTTTTTTTTTTGCATGTTTTTTTAAATGTTGAAGCTTTTTAAAAATAAAAATTATGATTTTTTTTCAATTAATGAATACACAAAATGAACAATAATTTTACAAAAACTACGAAAAAAGTATTAACATAATTGCCCCAATATAGTGTCCTTGGTCCTTAATAGTGCTTATCAACGTTTAAAATCAGAGAGTGGTGAAATTAGGCACTATTTTTGATGTACAGAACCGTAATTATGAAAAAAACATTAAACCTGAAACCGTTATCGGAATAATATTTCTAATCGGTTAATTTTGTTCTTTTTCGTTTCGGTTTCTTACATAAAGTATTTATTAGAAAAGAAATTTTGTCATAAATTCCCATTAAGCTCACGTAAAATCCAAATTAAAATTCAGAGAAAAAATATTGGTTCCTTTTATTAAGTTTTGGAAAAAATACTTGTTACTTATTTATAATTTTATCATTTTTTTTCCGTACCGAACCGAAACCGAAAAACTAATGAATCCATCGAAACTGAACGAAAACGGGGGAACAAAAAAAAATATTAGGAACGTAACGCTACACTGAACCGAAGAGTGTAGCAAATTTTGAATTTTTTTTTAAGTCTTAAGGACGTACATACAGTGCTGTGCATAAAAATAGGTGTAAGGCATATTTTGTATGAAAAAGTCGGAATTCAGTAATTTCTCATAGAAATCTATAAATGCATAATTAATTAATTGGGCATTTCGTAGCTTTGAATTTTCCTCACCGATTTTTTTGCACAACAGGGTATCCTTAAATCATTGAACTGTCCTTATTTCCATTCTATATTTTCAGAAAATATTAGCGTTGAAAATAATGAATATCTGCATTCATAGATTTCTCAGATATCAATCCTAACAACTAGGAGAAATTACTGAATTCCGACTTTTTCATACAAAATATGCCTTACACCAATTTTTATGCACAGCGCTGTATGTAGTATGTATGCTCCTATGTCGCAAAAAACTTGAGTATAGGGACGATTTATTTTAGAACAAAATTATTATCATTTTTAGGAAGGAGGTCAATAAAATTTAGAACTGCTGGAGGACAAATAACTATAAATAATAGTTTCTTTTGATAAAAATTACTTAATTTTGGATATTATTATTATTAAAAATATGGCCTCGAAGTTTTGTAATTATTTGTGGAATTTCCAGCAATTTTTGTTTAAAATGACCTTTTAAGATTACCCAAATTTCGAACATTGATGAAGGCATTAAAAAAATTCCATTATTGCCCTCACCGCCCCAAATTTTTTGGTTTTCTTCTCAAAAATGATTTTAATTTTTTTGCTAAAATAGATCCACATTAGATAGACCCATAATTCGCAGGGCCCATCTACATTAGATACTCATCGAGAATAATATGATCATGAAGCCATACAAATGTTATAAAAAATTGGTTATACGTGCATTTTGTTGATCTCATTTCAACAGAATAGTATAAAATGGCGAATAGTTAACAAAATTTATAATAATTAAAAAACAATTAGGACTTTTGGTTGACAATATCGTCCTTGTGTTAAATAAAGGATTAAAAAATAAATAAAAAATTCAATTATCTATACAAGAAACATAAATAAAACTGATAAAAGCAATAAATAAAATAGTACAAACAGCAAGTGAATTATTATGTGATTACTAAAGCACTCTTGTACAATGTACTTGTACACTTGTATGTACAGTTATGCAATAACTCGAAACGAAACGAAAAAAGCTCACCTCGTATAAA
Source organism: Platyura marginata (assembly GCA_026745375.1). NCBI lineage: Eukaryota > Metazoa > Arthropoda > Insecta > Diptera > Keroplatidae > Platyura > Platyura marginata. Next base: position 6,726 of record JANSTT010023869.1, on the reverse strand, counting down.
AATCGTAGGGAATAAAAATCTCAATGCGATAATAAACAAAATTAACATAACGAAATGAACATAAGATAAATGTTGTAATAAATTAAAGATATGCTAGGTATATTATGTATGTATGTATATGTATTTGTATATGTATGTTTAGGGCAAGTTACTTGATGACAATTCCTCCCCAAAAAAAAAATAAATAAAACACAACAAACACGAGTGGATGATAAATGGACCAGTTCGCGTCATATAATTTATGTTGACTTCAGTATTAATAAATAAGCAAAATAAGAAAAGCGAAATGACATTTTATCAAGAATTTTTTCAAGTAAAATCGTTTTTCGTGTTTCTCTTTTAAAATCGAAATTCTTCTATATTGCTAAATGTAAAAATAGGGCTGCATCTCTCACACCGATTTTAGACGACCAAAAATTTTCAAATGATAAACGACAATTGAGTGCAAAAAAAAAAACAAATAAAAATTGCAACCAATAGCAAAGTCACAGAAGATAATTTTTTATTTAGTCAACAAGAAAACAAAATTGTTTAACGCGAGAAATTTGGAAAGGGAAAGTGAAAGTATTTTTGTATTAAATGAGGGTGATAAATGAGTTAAATTTCAAGGCTTATTATTACTGACTATATAAGTACATGAAGTAAATATGCTAGGTATGACTACATATATGGATAGATAGCTGTCTCTGCTTCCAAAAGATCTCTTTGTGAAGCATACAGGCTGCACACACGCAACCAGTGGACGGAAAGAATCGGACACAAGGGACACGAGACAATAAGTAACCTGGTTAAACAAACGTCAAACCTTGTAGATCTAGAATCTTACCTCAAAATACGGGAAACAAGATTAAACCGAAACTTTGAGGTGAAAATACCGTCAAGGGAAGACTGAATGACCGATGGAATCATTGACCACAACGACATCACAGTTTTCACAGATGGATTCCACATAGAGGGGAGAACCGGGGCAGGCATACACTCGAGCGAGGAGTTCGACGAATCAATACACCTAAAGGAGTATGTCAATGTATTCCAGGCGGAACTTGTGGCTATATGGAGAGGAGCCGACAAGACTTCAAGGAGTCTGTGGGAAAAACCAAACATGGTCAAAACACAGTTAAGCAGGACACTGTTGAGAACACTTACAGCTATTATCACCGGGTATGCAAATCTCAGAACACAGTAGACATTCCAAAGGAAATTTAACTCATCAGAACCTACTGTTCTAATTCTAAGCCAAATTATAAAACCTACTTTTCTAATGCAATACTAATTTTTACTTTTGAAATTCGTTTAATTTAAAAAAAAAAAATCATAATAAGGGGGTGGCTAAATTGAACATACTTACATAATTATATGCATTTATTCAAACTCACTTACGAATCCATATAAAAGATTAAATTAAGATTTAACTAATCAACCCAAAAATATATTCAAGCCTTAGGATAAATATCAAAAAAGTCACTTTGTCTTTCAATATATCACAAAATCTATTCTTCTCTATATGCCTCTACATAACTTCGAACTCCCCAGATAACAATTTGTACCCATTAGTTCAGTCAATACAGTAACAAAACAAAAAAAAAAAAAAAGAAGAGAAGAGAACAAATACAATTATTCAACATCGTGAAACAGCAGTCTATGTTTTCGATCAGTTTTCTATTGAAATTCGATTAGAAGGACCAAAATCTGCCATATCATTTTGCCATTATGTCAAACAAAGAACTTTTTTTCTATTTTTTTTTTCATTTTTTTTCATTTTTTTTTTGTGTGCTCGTCTGACATGACACAATGTCAACTACCGTTATTGCCTTGATTATGACACATTATTATATAATTTCTGGTTTCATTTTATTAGTTTTGATGTGTTCCCCCCTCTGTTTTTCAAATTCGATCAACTATAGCATAATTTGTAGCGAGTGTCAACAAAATTAAAATGATTTTATACTTAACAGTTATGAATTTGTTAATTAAAAATTAAATTAAAAAATGGGGTTGAATTAGGAAATTTACAGAAAAATAATGTTAGTGAACTGATTAGTAGTAGAGTAGAGGAAGAGAATAAAAGGAAGAATGGATTTTAATTGTTTATTTATAATCAAAAATGTGAAGATTTTTTCTATCCAGCAAGATTATTGGATATTTGTCAGATTAGAATAAATTACCTGTTGCGTCAGTGGGTCATTTTGCTGTTATTTTAAGGCCATTAAGTTGATTTATCTCTTTGAAGTGGATATATTTAATATTTAAAAAAACAGAGCCTTTTGAACTGAGAATGCGTTTAATAAAATTCTACCAAACCCTACAAATGTTTAATTTATTCGTTATTCTCATGAAAGAATTGATAAACATTAAAGATTTACTCGAAATATATTCGAAATAGAGAAAAATAATAGAAAATTTCCTCAATAGACCAAAAAAAATTCCAAATCCTACTGTTCTGGCGCTACTCTCACAATTTTACAGCTAATTTTCATTATAAACAATTTGAACGATTGAATAGTAGTGAGCTGACTAGTGGCTATATACACCATTACCCTATTTTGTTAAGTGTAATGTTTATGATTTCAATAGTAAATGAACATTATAGGTAATTTCTAGAACAATTCTAAATACACAAAGAAAAATTATTATAACTTGAGAACAAAAATAACCCTAAGCTGATTTTTTGCATATTGACATGTAGAATATCAAGCTAAAAAACGAAAAGATTTTAAGTGGTTTCCCAACATTTTTTATCAACATGTTGGAGTTTCTGTTATTTTTATATTTTTTATTGATAGCTCATGATTAAACGTGTAAAACAAGCTAAAGAACATGAAAATCCGTTGGATTGTTTTTTTTCTAAGATTTTTTTAAAACCGCTATGTACTCAAAAATTCATAAAATTGATTTAACCCCCTCTATATCCAAAACCAGACAAAAAAGAAACTTTCTTCCAATATTTTTTTTTTTTTTATTAATACAAATAAAATAAAATTTAAAACTCTCTTCGTTTTCACTAAAATTCAAAAATAAAAGAAATTTGAGCATAAACAGCAAACACAGCGAGAAATTATTTGTATTTGTATTTATTCATAAAAAATGCAGACGAGGCCGAGGCCTTATATTTATTGACATTTGTAGTCTATTGATATTTGACGAATGCTCAAAAAAAAAAACGCTCACAAAAAACTTATACATCATTCGATCTAAAACATAGGGGATGACGTGTGAGAATAACAGAAAATAAATAAATTCAATGAGATGGACAAGAGAGAGAATTTAGAAAAATCAATCCAATCCATGGTAAAAATTTTTTTTTATTAAATCACAACTACAATAATTGACCTGCAGCTCTGTCATATGACGTTTTAAAATAATCTTTATCGTTATTTACCTCTACCTACTGTCATATGTAGATCTCTCCTTTACCCACTTTCACTATCATAAAACGTATTACTCCCATGGGATAAATTTTATTGAATTGAATAAAGATGCTGACACAATGAAAACTACAACATAAGTACAATCTTTATAGGACCATACTACGTAGCTATGTGCAACAACAACAAAACCTGAGACAGAACTAAGAAATATAAATTTAATTATTTTATCGATTTTGTATTTCGAATTTCTGTAGATTGCAGCAGCACTTCCTTATAGAAATAAATGTAGGAGGTAATTAAGGATACATTTTAATTCATTCTGAAATGTTAATATAAAGATTAGACTTTTTAGGAATTTATATGGAGCAGTCGTTCATTATACCTCTCTCTCTCTCTATGAGCGTATCATCAAAAGGTATAACAACTTTGGTATACGGAGTTTGTACCGTCCCTTAATCACTGTTGAAATCCTTAAAAAATTAATATCTCCTAAACTACGGAACTATTGTTGTTTTTACGAATATCTACCAGAAAAAAAAATATTTGGCCTAACCACCGTTAGGGTGGGACATTTTGTTAGAAAATAGGTTTTTTTTATATCATTATATTAGTTAAGTCTGACATACACTGAGGCGGTGGCGTAGTGTGCGATGCCAAATACATTTTACTGTGTTCTATTGTACCGCCACAGCCACCGTTTTAGTGTGCATCAGGCTTTAAGTCAGATTTTTTTTTTAATTCGAGTGATTGAATTATAGTCACGAAATGTAAGAAGTGCTGGTCTATTTCGTCGTTTAGTATTTATTTTGAATTTTTCAAAATGAAATTTTATTTTTTGATAAGAGTTTAAGCCATTTTCAGACGTTTTATAGTAAATGTGTGGAGATACATGTGAAATTCTATACAAATCACTTAAAATCTTCACAAATCAATTAAAAATGTTCAAATTATTAATTTTAAGATCAAATCTAAGGAAATCTGAAAAAAAAAAATTTCCGTTTAGATTTTCCCAATTTTTTTTAGATTTTCAATGAATGTTAATCGGCGAACAGCTCCTTCGAATATCTAAATATTCCTAAATCTTTTTTTATTTTTTCTTCCTTGACTCGACTCTCTAATATCTCCATCAAAAATCTCAATCCAAATCCGATAAGCCAATCCAGCATTAAAATTGTTAGCGACAACAAATGTTTGATTGAAATATTTTTCAGTGTTTATCTAACAAGACTACGCGATGTCTACAAGACTACGCAATGTCTACAAGACTACGCGATGTCTACAAGACTACGCAATGTCTACAAGACTACACGATGTCTACAAGACTACGCGATGCCTACAAGACTACACGATGTCTACAAGACTACGCGATGCCTACAAGACTACACGATGTCTACAAGACTACGCGATGCCTACAAGACTACACGATGTCTACAAGACTACTATGATAATGTACTTTTAATGGTTGGCACTTTTTTATGGAGAAAATCAAATGTGCCCTTTACACTGCTGTAAAATATGGACGCTGTCCTTTGTATACATTTTTTGTTGTCGTAATAAAGCCAAAAAACACCAACGTAACGCGATTCTTCTGATTTTCTACGAATAGAATTGTACATTAATTATTTGTCCTTTTTAAAGAAAAGAATAACACAAAAAAATTATAATTCGACAGTAAATCTTCGCGTAATCATTGCAAAATGTACTCTGGGGGTATTAAGTACCTCTGTGCCTAAAAATAAACGAAATCGCTACAAATAGATGCCAATCTCTCTCAACCTTGTTTGCTTTTTAAAATGGGGAAAATATCCTTTTTTTTGTTTTTTTTTTTGTTTTTTTTTTTTTTGAATATACATAATATATCAATGTGACTTTATCTGATTGCCATAAAATTCAATCGCGTTTTAAAACTTCTTTTCAATACTCCACTGGGAACAATATATCGCTATATTGTTATGTAACATTTGTATGTATACCTCCTCTATATTTGCCTGCGATTTTAAACTCAAAACTTAGAGTAATGTTCCTTGAAATAGGATTTGATGTTGCAATGCAATTTTTGCTACTTACAATCGTAATGGATAATAAGTAAATATGTAGTCTCTTCGTTATCTTGACTTTGTTTATTGATTTAAGTTCCAATAAATGGATAAATGAAGCATGCAGTTTATTATTTCCCATTGGAGTAGTTCCATGAACATTTATATGGATTCGTATGCAAATATTATAGCTTTAATTATTATCTGTTATATTTTATATCAACTACTTTTGTTACCTCCTGCTCATCTCCAAATCGTACGAGTAGTGAAGAACGCCCAGTTTAACGTGACGTAGTTATTTGCGAGTCCAGAAGTTCTTGTTGGAATATTTTCTACCCCATCATATTAGCGCGAATAGGAAACAGTCGTCTTCTATTCAATATTAATTGACTTGAATCCATCTAAAATCAGATGACGTCCCTGAATATCCAAGCTTAGACGAAAAGATGTCAATGGCGGACGGGAATCTTTAGAATTGTTGAAATTTGATTATACCTACTCAAAAAACGTGAAATTCTTTAACCATTTTTCCATTTCCAGATAATTGTCTGAAAATCTTTCGAGAATGCAATGATGGTCGCAGCATAATCATCGAGTCAAGGCGTTTATTCTAATTAAATTGGTTTTTATCAATAATGAAACAGATTCAAGGTAAAAAAAACAAGAAATTTTACGTCTCCTGATTTATTGAAATTAATAAAAGAACATTTTTCACAGGTAGAACATCTGAGAACTTACCAGCAATTCTCCCCGACTAAACCATTGCAAAAAAACTGGACTGGATGGATGCTGTCTGTAGGATGATTGTAGGTGCCCCAGGAATAACAAAAATAAATATTTTGTAAATAAAATGTAAATTAAACGAAAAATCAGTTTTTAATAAATGGAAGAAACTGTAAAATCCTTTTTTTGGTTTTGCATGCATTAATTTCAGGTAAAGATCAACAAGAATCATCGAACAACATTACAGAAAAAGATCAACAAGAACTTACATCATATTAGTATTTCCATAAAATGAGGATATATCAAAAATCTGACAGCGCCATTAGAAAGGGCGTCCACTAAAACCCCTAAATACAAATTTTCATGAAAATATCTTGATAAATAAGGATTTTGGAAAAACCGATTTCAATAAGGTACATGCAGCGCCATCTCTGGGTTTCGTTACCTGCTAGCATTATGAACTCCTGATCCAAAAATTTTTTATTTTTCGTATTGGCCATTTTTTTTCGCCATTTTCGTGGGGCGTCGTTTGGCAAAAATAAATTTTGAAAAACTTTTTTGTATTAAATGACGCCCCACGAAAATGGCGAAAAAAAATG
>JANSTT010023858.1:0-39078 GCA_026745375.1 Platyura marginata | reverse complement strand
AAAAGAAAAAAAAACTCGGTTTGATCGGCTCTATATATTTTCGGTATGTTTACGAAAGCTGCTGGGGCCTTGATGTTTTTGAAAAAATAATACAATGTTGTGGTCCATTTTTTTACATGAAGTGAGTATTCTATATTATATATATTCTTTGATAGAACCAACTTGCTCTATTCTTTTCAGTATTCCTTTTCGTATCCTCTTGGCTATGCTTTTGGCTATACATTTGACTATCTTTTTCATAAGATTATGAACCGTAATGTCTTTGTGCCCGATTTTAGTGCTTCATTTGCACCTATTGTAGCTATACCGTACTGGTATATTTTAAACTAAATAACCTCTAGCCCTTTATTTCTGTGTCTATTATTTTAGTTTTAGTTAATCTAATATGTAGAAAATTAAAGCTGATATTTACAATTCTACATAATATGCAAATGATAGGAGTCATATATTAATATTGTTGCCATGGCTGCACTACCAAAACAATAACTAACCAAAAACCATACCATAAAAAAACCATACCCAAAAAAAAAAAAAATTTCATTTGCTTGATAGTCTCGTTTCTAATTCCATATATTATTCTCCTGGCTACAATATGCATTAACGTATATTATAGGTCCTACATACATACATCCCCTGCCCCTCCTCCCTAAATATTGGAATCAATAAAATCGTCCTCATTCCCATATTATATCAGAACGATTTCATAACAATTAATATTTTTCTGGCTATACTTTTTTATTATATTTATACATAAGTATTCCTTGCTCCAAGGCATTTTCTATCATATTTGTGACAAGTGATTGATTATGTCATGTAATGTGTTTAAATATATAGATGTAAATATGTATACATACATACATACATACATACATATGTACAAACCAAAAAAAGAATGGATAAAAACCAAAATTTGATGAAAATTATGTTCTATTTGTTATAAAGGATCATTGTATCATAAAAGAATTTATTATCGGCGTATACTCCGTCCTACCATCATTCAATATCTTTGCTTTTTCATGAAAATTGTTTTGTGCGCGATTTTTGTAATATAAAAAAAAATGGAAAATGCAAAAAATAAAAAAAATAAAAAAAAATTTAAATTACAAAAACCAAACACAATAGGGGAAAGTATGTATCTGTGCGATATATGTGTATGCTTGCGATAAATCCGTTTCGAAAACAAACAATTAAAAACATATTTTGTGGATAGAAAACGCGCGCGTATTTATTTTCATTTGCAATAAATTCATCGAAGGGTGGGAAATGTGTCTGTGTGTTTTTTTTTTCTCTTCTCCCCCACCTATATATATATAGATATAATATATCTCCTCTGTTCCTCTGTTGCAAGTGAAAAAGAATGAATAAAAAAAAAACAAAAAAAAAAACTTCCCAAAAGTAGAACAAATTGTGGATAAAGTGACATAATGGGGTTCATGGTGTTGATTTATTGCTTCTATAATTCTTTAAAAGGATCACGAGTTTTGTCCGAGAACTCGTTAACACACATAGATTTTCCAAAAACGTTACGTGTTACATGTAATAAGGGAAGCAAGGAAAATAGAAAAAAAGGAAAGAAAAAACATCATTGAAGTAAACAGAGATAAATTTCACTCAATACCTGGGCTATATATTTCATATGGAAACACTTTTATCTTTATTATCAATTAAGAGGTTTTCCCTCATCTCCCCCCCACCCTTGCACCAACCCTCCTCTTCCCCCACACCATATAAATCCAAAATGTTCTTCTTCACTTTCTCCTCTGCGCTGTATATTTATGATGATGATGAGTAGGTCGGTTATATCTATCGTACATATGTACATACATATATATGTGGTGTATCTATTATCTATAGCATGTATGTATATATGGAGAAAATTGACTATTCCATGTGCATTGTCCAAAACAAATAATCACAAGGAATATACAGACACATTCTCACACATCCACACCATCAACAACAACAACACCACCACCACCACCATTGATCGTATTTATATCCATCAAAAAATCATTACGATAATCAACTATAGTCAAGTCATTTTGTATTGTTATCATTCATAAATAACGCGATAAAATTATAAACACATACACACACACACAAGTACGGTAGCCGGGTTCGTTTTATCGCGACCGTTGTCATACAACTAAATCCAATGGTGATGGCTGAACAGTGTTGCTCTGGGGCCAGGAAGTGGAATTGCAACTCTTGTATAATGTAAAACAATGACATAGGGGAGAGAGAGGATTTTCATTCTTTATCAGTAGTGAGATAGATGAAAATGTTCTGAGAAAATGTGTTGATTTATGAAAAAATGTTATTATAGGTTCGGGATTAGTCGTGCGAAAATTTCCATCATTTTCCTGCTCTTGCCGTTTTGTTTGACTGAATATGCGCACTATGTGTGTACGATTTCCCCATTTTTGTGAAATGTGGGTTAGTAATTTGTCATTTGTGTCAGTGATTTAGAAATGTTTTTTATCGTCAAAATTGAGATTTTTTTTTTTTTTTTTTTAATTGTTGACTCTGGCACTGATTGAAATATTTAAAAATACACTAAACACATGATGAGTAAGTACTTAACACCATCATCGATGAATAATGCAGAATGGATTTTTTGAAAAGAATTTGTCATCTTTGATAATCTTTTGTTTTTAAGTGTTTTTAAATGTTGCGTTAAGTTAAAGCATACAAAAAAATTGGCAATTTGTTGAAAATTGTTGCAACAAAAAAATCAACTAAGTAATAATATATAATAATTCACTAACATAAGTGCGCTCATTACTTAAGATGTTAAGGTTTTTGATTGCTTTAAAAATGCTCCTAATAATTTTATAATTATCTACTAATTTTCTTTATTCACTTTATAAAAGGAGGGGGTTTCGCCGCGATTTTATATGAAAAATGGTCTTAGATTAGATATTATCAGAACCACTTTTTTGAGGTGAGTATTTTAAAGAAATTGTTTTTTTTCCTATATTTACCTATACCTAGCACTTTTCCGAGTTTTTGTACTTTTTTCGTAGGATTATAAAAACGAAATTTTACTGTTTCACCCTAAAATTAGTGATTCTGATAAAATCAAATATCATAAGGTATATCGTCCCACCCTACTATACAAGGATTGAATTTATAAGATTAAAGGCTAACGACGTAACGGAAGGGTTCAATGTTGGTCGAATACTTTGATATACATTCACGTACTTCGCGTGGATTTCTTAAATATTGTATTCTAAATAGTCGGATTTTTTAAAAAACTTGTCAGGGTCATTTAAGTCTTTTTTTTTGGTTCTGTCTATACCACCGCGGCCTTGAAAATATTATTCTATCAGATTTTTCCACAATTTTTCATTTCAGGTGGAATTATTTGCCTCCCAAAAATTGTGAATCGTTCCGATCAGTTTGTAAATATTTTTGAGCCGCTACTGTAATCTTATACTTACCTAATTTACCTAAATAAGTTCAGTAAATTTCTTCCAGTAATCCAGGAGAAAATGTATAAATTTCTGCAACGAATAATAGGAATGTTTTATTAATATTATTTAGATTTATAATTAATTATTTTTACATTAGGATGAATATGTCTTCCCATTTTTGAGTAGTCAATTTCAATAGAAAAATTCCCGAAAATCATATTGACTATGTAAATATGTAGAGTTTTAGCAAACAACATTTTCCTTTGTTTATATACAAAAAATATAAATTTGATAATAAATAGTGTTTAGTGAAATTTTCAAAAGTTTATTTTGTAAATCCAAAATAATCTTTTCCAACTCAATAAGTTTTGTGTATTTCGGACAATATTTTGGTTTTTTTTTTTTGTTTTGTTTTTATTTTTATTTTTTGTTCGTTTTATTTTTGTTTTCATATAGTGAAAATTCGATACGATAGCGTGCTTCAAGAGAGCCAATTTATTTTACAAACAACCAACATAAATTTAAACTTTTATGGTAGAGTGTTTAAAGTTTTTGCTTGTCTCCCAGTGCAATGTTAACAAAAAAAAACAAAAAAAATAAAAATGTTTTCCAAAAACAATGGTTTTAAGCTGACAGATTAAGTGCACCGCAAAACAGTTTAAGCTTAATGCATATACATATACATATGTGTATGTATGTATGTATGTATGTACATATGAATAGAGCCTTTTTCCATTAAAAATAAAACAAATTTAAGAGTTTCGTTTAATGTATTTTTATCAAATAATTTTAGCTAAGGCAAGAATTTTCCATTGTTGAATGGTCCAATAAATACAAATAGAGAATTGTCAGCTTTTATATTTTATGTAGACATTTTATTTTTTTTATTACGATGAGAATCACTTTAATTGTGAACAATTTCACCAAGCTCCTTTTTCCATGTAAAGGGTTTGCTAAATTGAACGATGATGACATATGATCATAAAATGATGAGATTTAATATGGGTCTACTAAATTAAACGAGGAGGGTAAAAGAACGAAGAGTCGGTTTAATATTGGACTAACAGTTTTTTTGGCAAAATGTTTAGAGTTAATGGCAAAAGTCAAAATTCTAATTTCATCAGTCCACCTATAATTCCGGGTTAAACCAATGCGTTCGTTTTGTACCTCATGTTCGTGTATTTTATTATAAATACGCGCTTAATAAAATGTCATCATTTCTTAGAGGATAGGACCCGAAAAAAGTGTGTAGAAAATTGATGTTGGTCATTTGAATGCAAAAAAATTGATTATTGTTTCTGTTTTGCCTTCTTTTCCGTATGATTTATTATTTTAGTGTCTATTTGGCCTATTTACAAATTAAAAAAATTATTTTATTCTTTTTTAAAAATTAAGAGACGAAAACCATTTTACACTTGGGGTCCATTTTAGTTTATAATTTGTTATTCTATATAATTTAGTGTTTTTATACCCGTATGATGTTAATTTTTGTTTAGGGTATTTTAACTTTGGTACAGAGTTTGTAATGCCTTTTAATACTCATCGTAAAAAAAAAATTAATACATGTCCGCGATGTCAGTGCATGTCCGTGCATGTCCGTGATCAAAATTTCGACTAAATAGCTGAAGTTAGAAAGTTGAAATTTTTATTATGTAGTCCTAGAGTAAAATCTCTATTGTTTTTGGAACAAATTGGACAAAATATAAGGGAGACTGATTTTCTTATGCAATCACCTTTAACCCTGTAAGAATAATATATAAATAAAATATGAAAATTTTCTTCTCAAGTGATTTAATCAGAACCTAACATAGTTAAAAATCTTCTAATTAATTAGCGCTCCGATTAATACTTTCATTTCTTGTAAGTTGTTTCCAATATCAGCGATCCACATTGCTGAATTCATTATTGTTGTATATAAGTCTGGCACAATTATTGGTAGATCTGTAATAAATTATTAATTAGCGTAATTAATTAATCTAAATAAGATATTTAAATATACATAAAGAAATTTTAGTATTAAAATCCACTGTTTTCGGTAAATACTGAGCTAAAATATTGACTAAAGTGTTTATTCCCGTTCCAATATTGTTTAAATTTGCAGATATTGATTCCAATGAGTTAATTAAATCATTTATGAAAAAATTATTGGATAAAAATAAAATTAATAAATATTTTAGGTATAAAATGAAGGAAATATACAATACACGAATCAGATTTTATAATATTCAACCAATTCATGTTATCGTTGAGAATCGCATTCATTTCGGTTGACAATGCCATATTTGAATTTTTTACTTCTACTAGATCATTGATCATCATTTGAAAAACCACACCTGAAACTTCTGTATACGAAAAACTATTAACTAATCCCATTAGTATTTTGTAAAAAAAAACATTACCAAATACATCACGGGAACTGGAAGCTACACCTGTCTTTATCCAATAGCTTACTGACAACACTAATGAATTTATTTGGTCTGCAACTGAAGCGTCCGTTTTTGCTAAACTAAATACATCTTTAGATATTGCGTTCAATGTTGAAATTGGTATTCCTAAAAATTAATTTTTTTTTTATTATTCTTTGAGCAAATTTATTAATAATTGTGTTACCTTCAAAAGACTTGTGTACTAAACTACTAATGCTTGTACCGAGAACAAAAAGATCCCGAGAACTATTTTGATAGGCCGGAACAAAAGCACCTACTAATTTTGGTAGACAATAGAATTGACTAAGAAAATCTAAAAATAAATAGAATTAAGTAATATTTTGTAGAAATTATAGTAAAAAGTTTTTAGTCCAGTCTAATATCATCATTCCATCAACAATCATCAGCATGACTTGCAACTGTTAAATTTCAAGCATTTTACGTTTTTTTAATTTAAAATTTTATAATAATACACTTACCATCGGCATTGTTAATCGTCTTAAATTCTACATCAAGAGCATTAACTGGGATCAAAAATATGGACGAAGTATTTGTGACGAAAACTTCTACGGCCTTTTGAAATTTTGGTATATCTGTGCAGTAGACAATAATTTTTTTTCAATAAATAATAAAAAATGTTAATAAAAAATTACCAATTCCAGTTCCAAAGCATAACTTGGCTAGACAAGCCACGAATGCTAAAGTATAAAATTTACCCATTTTTAATAAATATTAATAACTGACAAATTCGTCTAAAGTACACTTTTTTTTAATTGTACTCAATTTATATAAGACTTTAATCAAATAAAAGAAATTTTAATATGTAACATATTTAAATTCAAATATACATACAGTGCCTAGGTAAAAATGTGAACACAAATTTTCTAGGCTTATTAGATTTAGTTTTTGAGAAAAAAAAGTATAATTTTAGAGGTATGCCAATTCATTAATTAATTGTAGTTTTAGACTTTCAACTTATTTATTAATTATTATTAATAGGCAAATATGTAAATAAGAGTTATTTATTGTATAGGCAAAACCAGTAGGGTACAGACCCGTTGGTAATTATTAAAATAAAAATAAAGTGAACAGTGAACAGGTAAATTAATAGCGCCACGGGATAGACAAAATTTAATAATAATCTGGATTTGTTATAAAAAAACAATTATTTGTCTATTCGATACCTACATAGTTACTGACAAATTATTTTTTTTTTAAATAACAATTAACGATTTACTATTTAATTTTTTTACAACTTTGCAGACATGGACATAAGAACACGATGGACAAAAATGTTATTAGTTCCGAAAATTGTCTTTTAGCTGATTAGAAATGAATCGTCAGAATATTAATTATGAATTAGGGTAGACAATGATTCATTTGTTCCTTAGACGATATGCAACTGCACTTCAGTGGAGGTTACTAGTTTTGATAGATAACAATTGGTTATTCAGAAGAAAAACGAATTTTTCCTAAGCAAATATTACATTTTCTAGCGATATTAGCAGCTCATTATTTTTATTTTTATTGTTCTTCGTATTCGTATTCATATTCTTAAATCGCATGCAACAACAATATTTTTAAAATGAAATTTGGTTCAAAACTTGACTGACGGTCTTCTCTGGAAATAAATCTAAAATCAATATTTCCTAAATGGTTGATTGTTCACTTCCTCCTCATTTTGTGTGATCCCCTATTTACCATTTTTATTTTCACTTTGTATATAGGTCCTCCATGTTTACATACATACATACATTTATTTAGACTAGGCGAAACTGTCCGGAAGAACTGCTAAGAATATATCTGATTTCCTGAAACAATGAGGACTGTTATCAATATGTTATCATTCGGTCGTTATATTGGATCTCTACTGTATAATACAAATACAATTTCCATCCGATTTTTATAAGAAATTGGCGATAAGACTAAATAAAATATTAAATTTCAACAAAACCTACATATTTGTATAGGTGCATTATTATTTCGGACAAACATTATTACGTAATTTGTATTTATTATTTATTAAAAATTTCTGAAAATAAAAGTGGCAAAATCCACGAGTGTGCGGTTTTTGCAGATGTTTCACCTTCAGAAAAAAAATAAAAAACAAATCCAGCTTGTGTTTTCGCCGTTTATTAATAAAATTATTTATTGGCGTTTATCGTGGCATGATAAAAAATATAAAAAAATATTCTATTAGTTTTCCTAGTTTAGAGTTCTATTAATTCGTTGCCGAACAATAGTCGCTAACCAATTATTTATTAAAAATTATTTTTTCCTGACCAAATATTCATTATTTGTTGATCGATCAAATTGCATTGATGAACTTCAAATTTTACGAGAAACACAACGTATGATGTTAATCAAAGGATTATATAACTTTGGTACGGAGTTTGTAATGCCACTTAATATTCACCGTGAAATTCTAAGTCGAAATATGCATGTCCGTCCGTCCGTTCGTCTGTCGCTGTCCGTGATCAAGATTCCGGCTACACGGCTAAAGCTAGAAACCTAAAAATTTGACAGTTTATTATGTAGTCCTAGAGTAAGATCTCTCTTGTTTTTGGACAAAATATAGGAGAGGCTGTGGTACAGTGTGCACTTAATTTTGATATAAACCATTTATTTACTCAAAAGATAGTCGGAATGTAAAAAAAATGAATATAACAACAATAAACACTTGTAATACTCATACGAGTATATTATAATCGGCGTAGCAAATTATTTTTTCTTTACTGGTCTTTTTTAATTTCTAAGAAAAAAATCAAACTTCAACCCGCACAAAATAAAAATTAAAATTCATGCCCAATATTCATGACACCAATCAGTTCGTAAAGTGACATGAGCAAGTAATTTCGACGGAAATGTGAATTTTGCTAGAAAATTCTATCACATGCAATTTATTGCTAATCGATATTGCATTATAATACAATTTTCCTTAATTAATGGTTAAATTTTAAAATTCCGTTAATGAATAATTGTAATGATTTGTATGGAAAATTTAGAATTCTAAATTACCACCAATTGTAGTAAGTGGCGTGTTGATACATTTTTTTTTATATTTCTCATTGCCAGAGCTACTATTCGTGTGTGTCGTGTGTGTATTTAGTATATTTTATAGCTGCCGTATAGATAGATTTATTTGTATCGATTTTTATCGGGTAATGTAGGTATGTATGTAAATAAATTCAATAAATACATACATAACTATCAGAGAAAGATTATTTAAAATTATCTAAATTCAACCACTTTACCTGTTCCACACATTTTTAATCATTAATATGTGTTCAAATTCGGTTATTAGTAGTAATTAAACATTTTAAAATCCAATATTAATTAGATACCTAAACGAAAACTTCATATGCTATATCATTAATCATTAAGCCATAGGTTTCGAAACGATCAATATTTCAACAAAATTATTTTAGGACATTCACTCATTATGTCATAAATAGTTTATCAGAACTATACATAGGTATTATTTATATACAGGGTGTTCCAGCATTTGAGGGAAATACTTTCAGGACGTGTTCCTGCGATCGATTTGTGATATTTCGTATGTTTTGGCATATATTTCCATAAAACACAAATTAGAAATTATTTAATTTTAGGTGTTAACTAAAACTTCAACTGACTTAAACTAATCATTTAAAGTCAAATTAGACTACGTTGATTAAGTGTACACAGATTTAGTAAAATACCGACCAATAATAAATAATTTCTACCTTAAACAAATCATGCGTTGTGTTTTATGGAAATAATTGCCAAAACATACGAAATAATGAAAAAATGAATAAGGATATTTTTAACCGGAATAACATTATTTCAAATTGTGTGTAAGGAAAAAAAATCGGTTAATTATGGAAAATTTTGAGAAATAAAACTTTTTCTTTCAGATTTCGTAAATTTTGTTCCATTTTTAAAGTTTACCGTTTTTTTTTTCAAACAGTGTGCCATGAATGTAGTATTATTGCACCGAAAATAAGAGAGAGGACCTTCATCTATAAATTAAATCTAAAAAATCTAAAAAGCACAAACGTAGTTTTTGACCCCTTAAAACGTAAAATCATTCCACCTACCGAACGGTCAATTTTGGAGCCCCCCTTCCTCGGTATAATTTTTTGCTCAAATCGATCGCAGGAATACATCCTGAAAGTATCTCCCTCAAATGCTGGGACACCCTGTATATATGTATGCCATATAGATAAAATTAGCTTTTAAATAAGTTTTAAACATTTATATTTAATTATTATAATTAACCAGTATAGTATATAGTTTATGCATAAATATTTGTTAGTAGTTTTAGTTAGTGTTAATAACTTCTCCTAATTCTATTGTAAATTCCTTAGTAAATCGAATTAACATTTTTGCAGTTTTATATTATTTTATGGCACTTTATTGTACTTAAGTCGATAACAAGCGTAAAATATCCATTCATACTAAATATATACATACACCTTACATATAGGTACATATTATATATGTATACAACACATAAGTACAACTTATAACCCCCAGTGATGTACGTTTTTACTCCCATTATATGTACCATGGTATTATGGTACAATTGGTACATATTATAACTACGAGCAAGGGAGTAAATTTGTTTGTTCCGTGTTCGTATCAAGCATGTGTGTGTGTTGCGGGTAAAAATAGTTTTTATTCGCCAGAGAGTTTTCTTTTTTTCTTTATTTTTTTGTTATTGTTGTTGTTGTTTTTTTTTCCTCTTTTTTTGGGCAACACAGTAAACTTACAAGTAGTAGGTCGGATAGTATAAATATAACCAAAAAAAAAAAAAAACCCCTACAGCAAAATGATGTATAGTAGTAAAATTGTGATTTATATTAAGACACTTTCAAAATATGTAATCCAGTTTCTTGTTTTCGAGTAGAACTTTTCTATCCAATATAAATCCTTTTCAAATAATTGCAAGTCAGCTATATATTTTTGGGTAGAGTTAAATTGCATTTGATGGCTAGGTGAATTGGATCGTACAATACAATAGGCCGAGCAATTGTTGTTGTTAAATATATTATGATAAATATTTCACTTAGCTTCCTGAGTTTGATTAACAGATCAAGGACAATATAATTGATAAGGTCCTTTAACTGCGTGATTTACCACCTTGCAATATTTGTCCGAATAATTGAATGTGGGATTTGAATCGGTTTGCCAAAGATTTTTGTCACACATATGCGATTTTTATACGTTTTTTAGCAGTGGTGGAATATATTCGCCATTATGCCGTTTCAACGATTTTGCCGTTTCGCCGTTTACATACATACATATATTGTGACCAATTTAAGAGGAGCGCAACAGCAGTCGCATATGTATGCCATTGCGCTCTTTGGCACTAAAAAAAAGGTTAATAACAGAACTTGAGGAAAAGTCTTATTTTATTCGGCTGAAAATCGAACCCAAAATCTCTCACTACATAATCGGTGTACATAGACTTTTAAGTATGGATTTTATTATTCCCATTTAAATAAAGCTCTAGAACTTCTCAGTTATATATTCCTTCATCGTAAAATCTTCAAGTAGTAGGGAAGAAGACCAATTGCAATTGTTGTATGTATAATTAAAATTTTTATTTTTTTATAAATAAATGTCTGGATTTATCTGCCATAAGAAAATTTAGTAAATACGGGACTAGAATTATAAATTTTTAGCAAGATAAGAATTCAAAAAGAAAATCAAACAAATAAAAATTAGTTTTCTTTGTTTGTGTTTATAAAAGATTTTCAGAACTAATTTTTGTTTACAACTTTTGGAATTTTACAAAACTACTAAAACAATGGTTGATATTCAGAGGAGGGTTTTCTTTATTATCATACAAAAGCAACAGGATTTATGTGTTTTGATGAGGGTTTTTACCGATATCCAGTAGTGAATCAAATTTAATTTTGATTTTTAACATAATTGCGTTGATATTTTTATTGACCGTCGAAATATTTATCGTACATTTTTGATGAAACAGTGAGTGATTCGATTTGTTGCAGACTTTTTTTTTATAGATATTCGATTGAAAGTTATAATGCAACTTAATGCAGTCCTAAAATAGGACCAAACATTTTCGTTCTATTAATAGAAGTGAATACTGCTGACAACAACACATCAATGATAAGTCGGTTAAATAATGCAACACCTGACACCCATGTCAGTGATTTGAACTATTATAAAATTATTTTTATATACTACTTCCGG
Source organism: Platyura marginata (assembly GCA_026745375.1). Taxonomy (NCBI): domain Eukaryota; kingdom Metazoa; phylum Arthropoda; class Insecta; order Diptera; family Keroplatidae; genus Platyura; species Platyura marginata. Next base: position 27,032 of record JANSTT010023858.1, on the reverse strand, counting down.
TTTTTATATACCACTTCCGGTTTTTATAAAAAATGATTAGAATTCGTTGCTTCATTCATTCCAATTTATTAAAATGCCAATATTCGTTTAAGTAAAATGATTAACGAATTTATTTAAGCGCAAAAATTGTAGCATTTATTTAAATGAAAATTAACAATTAGAATTTTAACTTTCATTAAACATTATTCTACGCCGCTGTTGATTGTCATCGAAAACCATTGACCAAATTAATAACGGTCAATATTTTACCATAAATTTAAGCTATACCAAAATCGAAAAATATATATCCGATCAATAGCACCTAATTTATTATGAAAATTGTCCTTGATTTTCTCTTTACCAGAATAAAACATTTTTATACTTTCTATTTGATTTTAATAAAACTCATCTCCCTCAAATTCTAATTTAATTTTTCTTCTTCTTCTACTTTTTTTTTCTTTTTTTTTTTTGAGCTTTCGTAATTTAATTTAATTTGTTATTTACTTCTAATGTAAATGCTGCCGTTATATCCTTGTGTTGTGGCAACTCAAAGCGGCTTAAAAGATATTCAATAAATCTAATCTATTACGTAATCTATGGGTTTAGATAAGTAATAAATCTGTAATGTTTTGAAAACATGAAAAATAAATCATCTAGGACGATGGATCCTAGTGAGTCTATCTTGTAAGCAACTTGAAATATTGTCTTCTTATATATCTATCTATATGTACATTGTACATATATCTATATATCTATTGTTGTTGTAATTTCTGTAGACTTTAGATGGCGACTGCTTAGTATAGAGTTAGAAAATATTGTATCTATTATTATGATATATTATATTTTGAATTTTTATAAGTATCGATAAATTATGACATTAATTAAATTTTTGGATCAAATATTTCTAACTCTTATTGCCCAAAAGTTTTCAATAATAAATAAATATTATGTCACATATTATATAATTCAATGTATGTTTAGTTTGACAGCAATTTTGTTTACATAATGGTAAAAACATACTAACAACAAACTATTAACCCAGTAACATCAAGTGATTTATTTGATATGAAATATTTCATTAATCTCTAGTTGGTGGTCGTGGAATTCTGCAAAGTATTGATCAGAGTTCCTTTCAATTTGTACATACCAGAGAGGTCAAAATAGTGTTTTTTTTTTTAAGGGTTCAATGATTTTAATAAATTGTGGAGTAATCTAAAGCTGAATATAGATTAATCAATTTCAGTATTCAAAAAAACGATAAATTATAGTCCGGTATACATTACATTGTTGTTATTAAAAATTAATTTTTTTTTGCTCAAATACGGAAAAATCTTCTATTTCAAATAATATTCTCAAAAAGAAAATTCTCGACAACAGTTGGTACGCGCTAGCAAAAATTTCAATTTTCATCACCTACATTTTTTATATTCGAACGCTTTCATGACTTTTTCTTCAAATTTAGTCTTACCATGGCTCTTTGTACTAATATTTACTACTAATATTTAATTTTTTTATTTATTTTACGAATTAATAAATTTTCATAATCTGCCTACCGCGTATCTGAGAACTAGAAAAATCTGAATGACGAAAAATCTGTTCCAAAATTGCAGTCCTCAAATGGTTTTTTTCTTTATTCCACATAACTATTCAGTACCAATCTAAAAAAAAGTGTAAAACTAAATATTGTTCGTTTAGCTGTTATCTTTTCATTAATACTCACCCTTAATCCCTTAATCATTACCGCAAAGTCTAAAAGTTTTAATTTTGTTAAAAATGTCATTTCCTAAAACCGAATTTATTTTGAAATTTCCTACAAAATAAATTATTTACTGCCGGATATTAGTTTTTAGTATGTTTTGTAGGCACTAAAAATTTGTAGATAGCTAATTTATTAAAAAAAGCACAAAAAAAAAAACAAAATTTCCATCTGGCATTTTACTGAAGGGTGAATTGATACAAAACAAATTTTAACATTTAATTTATTTCATTACTCCTAAACACACGTTCAATTTCCTTGCCGAAGCAAATTTTCCGAGTTAGGAAACTTTTCATATATTGGAAGTACCTATTTATAATATATACATATACATATATATGTATATATATATAAAAAGTATCAATACATATAACCTTTAATGTTATTTGAAAGTTTTTATAATAAATATAAATGTTTTCAGAAAATTGATGACTATGGGTAGCATTTCTTTTCATGTCGGCGTGCTGTATCTGTTTCCCGACAGATCAAATCTTTTAAAATGTTAAACATGTAATAAAGGAGTGTGGGTACACTAAACACAGACGATGTATATCTAAGAGGAAATAATCAATATAAAGTTGTATGCAAATAAAAAAAAATTACAGCTAAGAAGTTTTTCTTCAACATAATATGAAAATGGCTTAAAAAACATAATATGGAAAATATATTCTAAAATCTAATGGAATTAAAGGTACATATGTACATATTGATAGATCGTGAATGGTTTGAAGATCAGTTAACATTTACCGATGTACATATGTAAGTATGTATATGTAGTTTTAGTATTAAACGTCAAATAATCGATCCATATTTGGTAATTCTCAATACAATTATCGGCTTTATTGTAGATTTTGTTTGACTTTTTTTTTTAAATCATCTTACCTCTATAGAATTCATTCAGACTTTTGAAAATCGATCGGGTGGTTTGGGTACAGTAGAACTTTGTGGAAAAATGTGCTACAAAAAAAGTACAGAAACGAGTTTGATGGATTAAAAAAAAAAAAAAAATCTTTTTCTACAAAATATTTAAAATTCTCCAAGGCATCATAAAAAAAGGGCTTTGATAAAATAAAAATGACTGTCAAGGATGACTATAAAACTGTTTTTTTTTTTTTTTTTTTTTCCAAAAATAGCCAAACTAATTCGTATTGAAAATGTTATTAAAATTTTTTTGTGTAATTAAAAACACGTTTTTCACAAAAATTAGTATGAGAGAATAACTCGAGTTCTAGTGATTTCAAAAAACATAAACAAATTCAAAATTTCAATTCTCTAGAAGTCTAGATTTATTAATATACATTTTACATATATTTTTTTTTTAATAGAGGTGGGGGCTCAGCGGTAGGATCTTTTTAACATTTTTTATTTCTGAATATCCATACAATACTTACATGCCTAAGTACACATGGATTCCAGTCTTACATTTTTAAATATATTTTTTGTCATTAAATCCAAATTTACTGGGCTAAATGTCGGCGGGATTATTATTCCACTTATAATATCACTTTTGTGTTTATTTAAGCATACTCAAGCCTTTTTATAAAGTTCTGCGAATATGGAAAAATATTGAACGTAAATTTTTCCGGTAAATTAGGGTAAATGTAAACGTTTTCAGTAAGCATCTTTGTCTAATTTAGTGAAAATTCTAATGTATTATTCTGGAAAATGATAATTTCTAAGAAAATTCCTTTATGGTAGGTAGAGTGATACTATTAAATTGTGGAATGGTGCATTTATCGCATAACAAATTTGCAACTCGAACTGTTTTACTATAAAGACTGGATTATTGACAGTGAAGTTGCCTATCAACTATGTTGTTCAAAGGCTGATAATTAACCAACAAAACTTCTACAATGATGTGATTTAAGTAGGTATTTTATATGTGGGAAAAACTATCATTTACAAATTTTTAATTTCATTTTATGCACTTTCAAAATTCATATACAGTGAACCAAAAAAGTCTGCGTACGATTACTTCTATATGTGAAAAAACTTGAAATAGTATAAAAAAAAATTTGCATGTTCATTGTTTGTTTTTCCTGGAAAAAACGGTAAATTGAATAAAATCAACTATTGTCTTAGGATGTTCAATAGTAATTTTTTAGTTTCGTTCATCCATTTGTCATATTAACTTTAATAACATTTTGTACGCAGTCTTATTTGGTTCACTGTAAGAACTATGGCCAAAAATAATTTTTTATAGGATGTTCTATAAGAGTTGTGTCTAAACTCCTTACTCCTCATTATGCAGCTAAATAAAAGCTGTTTTGGTTGAAATTGTTTCGATATTCTTTTAATTTGTAGGAAACCGAAACCGATACCAAACCTTCCCGTTATATATTTAATTTAGAAATTGTGGAAGCAAATTAATGTCAACACTAATGTAAGATTTAACATATGCTTCTAAGCTCTTAAACACCTCTTTCTCTCATTTCTCTCTCTACTTCTCCTTCTTTTCTAACGTAGCAGAATTTAAATCTAATAAATCTAAATTTAATTAAATGCCAATATTTATGTACTCTGATGTAATTACTTGGTTTATCTAAAACCTTTTAAATACAGTTTTTATTGTCATATTTCCCACTAATTCTTACCTTTAGTAAAAAATGTTAGACGCCACATTGGATTATAAGATATTGCATTTAATTTGTGACAATCTATGTAGGTACCGAACTAATTTTATATTGCATCATACAAAAATACAAAGAAAACACCAACTGCTTAGTTGAGTTATAATTAAATTTAATTAACGCCACTTTACCGTTTGGGGTAGGATATTATTTTAATATAGGCAGATAGATTTTACACGAATAAGATTAAAAAAAAAAAAACATGGTTGAAAAATGTTACCAACATCTTCGAATCCTTAAAAATACAAATTTTGTTGGAAATCCTACAGAATAATATGAATTAGTTATTCAATTTTCTGGTAGCAGCTGTCAATTAAAATACTATTTAGCATAGGACTTATTGTTTATGGCTAAGCCTTATACATAGAATTTCAGAAAGCCATTTATTACAATTCTGTTTCTATTCTATATAGAGGAAGAACAAAAGTGGTAAAAGGGAACAATTTATAAATTTAACAATAACTGTCTAGAAGTAATTATAAAAGTTCAGAAATGAATTTTGCTGAAGTGAGGCCTATTATATGTAGATAGATATATTTTGTAATATATACTATAATAGAGAGATATATTATTTTAGGAGACAAATCCCTTTTAGATATTAAAACTCTCAGATAAGATACATTTTTACATTATTTCTTAAATAATTTTTAAATTCTAATTTACATTTGCATATATGAGACGCTCAGTGCTTAATCGGCCTAACCCCAAATTTCTTGAACAGAGATAATCGAGTTTGAAACAAAAAACTTACACATAATATAAATAGGTATAAATTATACACTGAGGTAAAATATACCTAAGAACCCCATACACATTAATTAGTTCGTTTAGTTGTTTTTTGTATTTTGCAAAATCTGAAGAATCTGCATCATCTATTAGTTGTTGGTCTGGCTAATTTGTAAAATACTACAATCACAATTGAAAGGTTTAGGTATCTACATCACAGAATTATAAAGATGTTATAAAAGGTCTATAAAGGTTTTTTTTTCAGTACCCTCAAACAAAAATCCATATGCAAAAACCTAAAATTTCATCGAGGAACAAGACTATTTCACCTTAATGAAGGGGGGGGGGAACTTTTAGGAAATTATCTTTATTCCTTGATTTGTTTTTCCTTTTTCATTGTAACTGAAAAATTCCAAAAACACTTTGAAAATACCAAATATTTTCGAAAATCTATACATACACCAGTGACGTCCGGTTCTCGAATTCAACGGATTCAATGAATCCGTTGTAAATTACCCATATAATCAGAAGTAAAACATTTTTATCGTAATGGAAAATCCGCCTATCTGTTTTTTTTTATTTACACAAATTTTGATATAGTCACTAGAACATAATCGCCTAAAGTTATGCAATAATATACTTTGTGTTAAGTTATACGACAGATTCAATTTTTAAATTGAGTATTCCCATATACATGTTTTTAGCCAATACAGGTTATACATGTACATATTGTATATGTATAGGTAATAAAACATAAAATACGAACACATATAATTTGTTGAGTTTGAAATTAATTAATTAATTAATTAAATGTACAGCCATAAAAGCTATATATACAAATACATACCAGTATGTATGTATGTATGTATATCGTATTTGTATAAAAGTAAAAGTTTTGCCAACAACTTGTCAAAAGAAGTTAGACACAAAATCAATTGATATAAGTAATTAATATAAAAATGGGTCCTTCTTGCTTTGACAAAATTTTTTACAATACATTTCCAAGTTAAACATTAAAAAAAAAATTAAATAAAGAAACACAAACAATAATTAAATATAATTAAAAACATCCAATATATCACAATCAATATTGAATTTAGGTTAATTGTCTTCTCCATTTGATCAGCAGATTGAATTCCCTTATTCTAAATTACAAACTTTAATTTGTTCGAAAACATTAAAAGAACATTAAAATATTTCAAATTTACAAACAAACCGGGTTAATTCGACTTTAATTAAAAACCTATTTGTTAAAATAAATTATTTCGGCAATATAAAACCTTTATCTGATAACCACTTTTTTGTTGTTGTTGTTGTTGCAAATCCGATATTTTATCCTGGGTCAAAATAACATTTTACAAAATCGATTTTCAACATGACACAATTGAATAATTGAAGAGTTTTGTTATTCCTATATGCATGGAGCAACGTAATCCTAATTTTTTTTTTTTTCGAAATGAGCTTTCTACTTATTTAAAAAAAAATCAAGCATCTCTAGTTGGCGTACAGATACAAACGTACAAACATACAGATAGATATACTTATAGAAAAGAGCTCAGCTCATGACAAGGATTGAAATAGTAGTTAACCCTAATTCTGGCACAGAATTTAAAATGAACTAAATACATACATGATTGGGTTTGTGAAATTTATTTTTAGTGATAGAAAATAGGGTTTTTCCGGAATTTTTTTTATTTTTTTTTTTCTACTCTAAATAAAAAAAAAATATTCAAAGGCATTTTACGCATAGATATTTTTTCTTATTGTATAAGAAGATGTTAGAAATGAATATTGTACTCGTAAAATTTTTCTACACTTTCAAAATCCTATTTCAATAGATAAAAGTGAAAGGATTACAATAAGATGTAGGAAAACGAGAAAAAGATTACTGTGGAAAATATATATAGGTAGTAAAGTAACTTTTCTTTGTATCATCGTGACAAGACATTTCGATAAAGGAGTTGTTTGTAGACCTATATGTACATGACTACATATGTATATATATATCGAAATACGATTTACAATTGAGAATACAATTGGTATAGATATAATATGCCTACGTTACATAATACACCTTAAAAATATTTATGTGCTTCGAAATTTATGTAGTTTTTATTTTCAGTGTACCACAGAGAAATATGGCCAATATAAAGCAACAATTTTGGAATTAAAAATGCTATCATCGGTTGGATAGGCTTAATATACATAGTATCGTTATGATACTAAAATATTATGCTACGACTACACCTGCCAATATACCACTATTATGTCATCATATAAGGGATTTCTGTCAAAACTTGCATTTGGTGTCGTCAAGGTCGACATAACTATTGAACGTAAGTGAAATATATATAAACTTAGAGATTTTAATTAGTATACTTGCTTTGCCAGTTTTTTAAAAACTATTTGAAATATTTTTGAAGAAACAAAAATGGCTTCTGTTCTTTGTTCAATCAAAACAAGATATGTGAAGGGTTGTCTTGAAAACAAGTTCGGAACCCTACAATTCTTTCTTTTCATAAGATTTTCTATTTCTTTTTATTTTTTCTATATTTTTTTTTTCTTTTATTTCCTAAATGGCACACAATATTTGCACTTTTCTACCAATGATCATTTGTGGGTCCACTGCTTTTTAGAATTATCATTAACGACTTCACATCTAAACATATACTATAAGTATACAAATACAGTGTATAAATTTAGGATTACTCTAAAAAAAATTTCTTTTGGAGTATCTGGAGGCAAATTTTTTTGGCAGAGTTAAAAACAAAGTAAAAATTAAAAAAAAAACTTTATTCTGTCTATCAATATATTAGTGCATCTTCATTAATAAAAGCAATGCTTTCTATAAAATGCAATTTAAACCTCGTATTGAAATCGTATTTTTTTTTAGGATTCTGCAGTAGTGTATGTACGAGTAGACAATTTTCAAAAATGTTATAGTCAATATAATTAGTGAAACTAAATACCTACATACACATCTACATCTAACTAATTTTCACTAAAATGTGTCTGTTAAAAATTCCTACAGAAATACCATGACAATTTATTAAAGAAAAACCAAAAATGTCTCCTAAGCAACATAATATACGGACCGGTCGTAATCCAGAAAAAAAGGTTAATCCTTAAATTGGCATTTTTCAGCTAAAACATTATACTTTTAACCAGCCTTATTCGTAAATTACAAGTGATAAGGAAAAATGAGGAAAACCTTTCATTCCATAATATACATTTCCAGAAGATTAATCCTAATGATATTGCTCTCTGGTTTTTGAAGCCAATTAGATAGAAGTATATAACCCTGTGTCTATCACCACTAGTGTTTAAAGTCAATATTAATGTTGTCCATGGTCAAAGGTTCAATTCAAGCTTTCTATCTTTCTCTCTCTCTCTCTCTTTTTCTCTCTTAGGTGCTTTGGTTTCCTTTAAACGATTATTACCTCCACCAACCCATCCTCCCTTACAATGTGTGACAAAATATATACTAACCGAAAAGTCACCTCAAACTCCTAAGATTATAACAAGTGACTGATTGTAAAAGGGGGGAAATTCCATAAATAGATAAAATATATATTTCCCACTGGAAAACTATATGTAACATTTATTGATTTTGTGATTCCAACCACTCGCTGTGGAATTGAAACTATATGGCCAGAAGGTATATTTGCCACAATAATATTTTTGGCAACAATATCTGTCTGTACACAATAACAACAACAACAACAAAAAAGCCCCAAAATGCTCTGTGAGCTTTCAATTCATACTTTTCTTAAAATATATATACTTATATACATATATAAATGGTATGCAGGTTATGAATGTGTATTGTACTAACTATATGTATGTATATGTACTATCTCAGTGTATACATTTCCAATTGATAAAGGAACACAAAAATTGGGGCGTCCATTGAAATATCTAATAAAAGATAAATAGAGTAGGAGTGAAATATGGGAAAAATACTATTAATAGCTAATTGCTCCTATATACCTCTATCTATATGTAGTAGGTATATACCTACCTTACAATAAATCATCAATGCTGAATTGAACGGGACATTTTGATGTCTAATGCAGAAAATTGTAATTTGGCTGAGATTTACATGTAATATTATTTATACTGATAAGGGATGAATTTTGGCCCATGGGATTCATTAGTGGACCTATGTATATCGTATATAATGAAACATAATATTTAATTTAGGTACATTATTCGGGCTTAACTATGATATTGTACAGCTTTGACCATGTATTTTGGTACTGACCGAAATAGAGTTTTGGTTAAATTACATTTCGAAACCAATATAGAATTAATTAATTATTATTGAACTCAATCTGATTATTACTTCATTACATTTATATTTATGGTGCTACAGTCTTCTCTTGATAAAAAAATCCCTATAGGTTTTGTGATCGAATATGCTTCGACCCAACAAAAAAAAAAAAAAACTAAACAAATTTTGCTAGCCAATGGAGTGGTTAGCATTTACAAATGCGTCAGTTTGAAGCCATCTTTAATTATTTTTTCTCACCATATATCTTCTCAGTCGCTTATAAGCCTTTAAATACTTAGATTAGATAGGTCTTCTATTCGAAAAAATATTTCCATTTTCAAAATTATTATTTTTTTCGCTCTCTCGAATACAAGGCGTAGGACCTTTTTTCGAGGAAATACTGTAGACTTTTTTTAATATTTTTTGTTGATCAAATACTTTTACCGTAAAAATAGTAAAAATAGTAAAATAGAGGCGAATTTTGTTCTGTTTGTTTTTTTTTTTTTGTTGTAACCAAAAGTCGAAATATTTCGAAGTAACCTCGGAAATTGGCATGAAACTGGTCTGTATATGATATTTATTTAATGAGGGAAAACAATAACGCAAAAACTGTTATTATCATTGTTCGTAATCGTAATCTATTGGCTGATATAGTGATAACTATTTTAGATCGCTTCCACCAGAGGCAACTAATGTAAACTAATCTTATTCGTGTTTAAGAAAATCTAATAGAAACTTGGTTAATGATTAATTCCAAATTTACTCAGCTGGGCTCATTTTTCACCAAATAAAAAAACCATTTCTAACTCGGATTAATCCAATTGAATTATAAAGATATGCCTTCTATACCTACTTATATATGGATTGTTCAATTTTCTTTGTAGAATTTCTTAAGCTTTTGCAATTTAAACCTTTTTCCTAAGATAGGCATACAAAAAATATATACTGAAATAAAGCTAAATTTATAAGATTGCCCATTTTCTCTCAATTCCTATTAAACGTTTGTTTCACAGCATAATTACGCCATTGCCTTTTTTATTATCTAAAACGTAAAGTTATTGTTCTAAATTACTTTATTTCCTGTTTTGAAACTAAAAGTCTTGACAAATCTTTAACTTTCTTTCTTTTTTTTTTTTTTTTTACGTTTCACCTAAAACTTTTAATGATATTCTGAGTAATGAATGGTGATAATTCCTACTGGATTTTTAACGAAGATTTGGCTTTAAGATTTTCATTTACAAGTTCCCCCATTTTCTTCTTTATATTATGTACCTACGTATATATCAACATCTATATATAGTTAGATACTTTTATATATATATATGTATATTTATATATCCATAATACTTTAAGCTTAAATATTTCGTGAATTTATTCCCTTTTATTTTCGAGGAGAGAAAGAAAAATCTTATTTACATTATTATGCCGATGTACCTCTGGAACACAAGACAGACACCAGTAGAGTGTGAGTTCTTTATGTAGAGCGTAATGGTCCTGTGAATAATGAGAAAATCACGACGTTGCTGATTATAATTATACATTCAAAGAAAGAAAGAAAAAAAAAATCATTCAACTTAAAAAAATAATCCCAATAAAACCCAACGCTTTTGGCATTTTTCCCAAAAATAAAAGCTTTCTTTATTTTCATCTCATATTCTATACTCTATACAATGGTTTTTTTTTTTTTTATAAATAATACAAACAAATATATTACATTATACGTGTACGTGTACATACACAATACACATATACCTATGCCTATCCAAAAAACCATTAGTATATGTCAATAATATTCTTCGACTTATTCACTGACTGACTGTTAACTTGTACCATCAACACAATTCACCGATAACTTTCTCCTTTCAAGTGTGTATTAATCTTTCTCATCTTTTCTCTAGTTGTTCTTATTGCTACCCTCGATGTTAATTTTCACCTTATTCCGCAAAGCCGTATTGATCTTTACCCTATTACCTACAGGTACATTTACACCCACAATAATTTTCATAATACATTTATACATACATAAATATCATATGGTAGAGTGGAAAATAATCCACTAAACTTTTTCGAATGTTATTTTGTCATTTTTTTTTTATTTGCTATTAAAAAAAGGATTAGCTTTTAAATTTTCCAAATCGATTGTAAAAATTTATTTTCCACAGACAAATTATTGAACATGTTGTTAATGCCCTATTTTCGACGTTGACAGCATTTAATAATCTTAGACGGTATATTTCCGCCATTATCGAAATTATTTCAAATTGTAAAAGTACTGAGTTGAACATACCTACCTATTGTTAACGACGTCATGGCAAATAAGTACATATATCGAGTATTTTGAGTAGAAATGATCGAAAAATGGCGTCAATAAAAATTATTTTCTTTTTTCGAGCGCCATAATAGATTTTTTTAAAAATGGCTAATACCTACCTATTAAAATACATTATTTATGCTAACTTTAGTTTTCCTAATCACACATACATATAGTTACACTGCAAAAACTGACTGAAGTTATTATAAATGGGGAGACTTCAAACTAGCAAACTTAAAACTAGAGGTTGTAAAACTATCAGAAAATTGAGAATGAGACAGATGTTCTCACTATTTATTTAATATGATCGTACCCATGCTATCCGAAAATAAAATCAATCTGTATAACAAAACAAAGGGTTAACAACAAAAAAAAAAATCTTCTTCGATTGCATTACCACAAAGTGAAGTGATGATTTAGTGGGAGAGAATTTGACAGAAACCATCTAAGGTGAAAGTGTGATTGGGAGATTTGGCACAAGCGAAATTTTGAGGACGAAATTTATTATTGTCTGTATCTAAGTATATATGCGATTTACCTTTAGTACGTTATTCTTGACAACTTTTTTTCGAATCAAATCCCCTAAACCAAGTGAAAATTTATGATTTTTCTATATATATTGAAAAGTTTATTTTTTTTTCTTTTCTTTTCTTTTCTTTTCTTTTCGTATAAATATAAATATATAAGAACGAGTAAAAGTATATTATTCACGAAGGAAAGTGATACATTTGACATGCAATTCGTATGACTACACATTGCGAAAATTAAATTTTCATGTCATTTTCAAAGGGTTTTCCATCATTTGCAAAGGAACGAAAAACGGCAGACAGATTTATTATATTTTATGCCTTAGTTGAGATCACATGAAGTATTTCCAATCTAATTTAGTATAACACACATAATCCCAATGTACATGCATATATACACTATTGTTATACATATATGTATGTGTGTGTAAGCATTGGTGTGCACAGCCATTTTTGCTTGGGGAGTTCATATTGATGATAAGAATTGCCTTACATATGTCATTTCAAATGCTAAATTATCTCTATTTTCGTAAAACAAACATGACTGCTGATGATGTTGGTGCAGCAGAACGATCTCTTTAATTAAAAAGTTCTACTTTAAAAGAGAACCATGTGTAATATTTCAGCAGTGTTGCCAACTTTTATAAATTGATGCTAGATTATTTCTATTTATTATTAAAAGTGGCATTTAAAAATTTAAATTAAAATAAATTTTACCATTATTAACATGGTATTCTGTGAACGACTAGAACATCCCTTGTGCACACCAGTGATATTGTAGGTGCATATACAATGTATAAGAGTTAATAAAATGCAAGTGCCTAGAAGCTAGATGTTATTTAAATATGCTCATGGAATAAATAAATATGTATAATAAGCTATTCATTCATACACTACGTACTCGCAAAGTTGAATACGTAAATAATAAGTGCAGCATACATTCATACGTATTTGACGATATTTAATTATTAATTTTGAAATTGCAAATCCAATATGTGCACAAGACAGACACATACAATAATAATGCATACAAATTTAACTAATTAAACTTTTCAAGCAAACTTCCTTTTACCGGGGCCGTAAGAAAGTCAATAGATTTATATTAAATTTCTTATGTTTCATAATAGCATCTGAAATTTCACTGTTTTCATTCATTAATATATTTTTATTTATGCATATTTAGAGATAGCACCGTTATGGGTATATACTATGTATTTATACAAAGATCCAATATTTTATTTTTATAGTAGAAGTATATAGGTATAAGTACATTTGTACATTTCTACATTTGTACATTTCATAACAAAAGTAAAAAAAAATTCTTATAGAATAAGTTGCAAAAACCTGACAAAAACACCTCTCATTGAATATTGTGTCACTCTTCACATTATTCAATAAATTATTCCATTGGACGATCCCACGAACAAAGAAAGGTGATTTTCATACACAGTATAATATTTAGGGTTCGATTAGTTATAGCATATAATTTAAAAAATCAATTAAATATTTGGGAGTTCATTAGTTTAAAAAAGGCTGCTAATTAAGGTCTATGATGCTTCCACATTTATAGTAACTCTGTAGTTTTTTTTTTTTTGCTTATTCAAATAATATATTTTTTACTTGTTTATTTGTAGAGGAGGGAAGGGGAGGAAAATAACGTGACATAAAAATGACTACCCCATATTATGGAGCACCAAAAAAAACGCTGTTTTGTTTTCATAATTTTTCCGATATTGTGGAAGAAAAAACTACGTTTTTACAAAAAAATTGTATGAGAGGTAGTGAATAAAGAAGTGCACAAAAGAAAGCCACACTCAAAATTTCAAATCTCTAGCTCAATACGTTCTAGAGTTGTAGTGTTATCGAGCGACCGAAACATTTCTTTCTAGTTTTTCATGAAACATTGAGAAAAGACAAAATTTTCACTCCAAACTTTTTTTGTTTTTTTTTTCTTTGAAAAGTAAACCAAAACCAAGGCTCTCTATGTCAATATATTTTCTATATCATGTGGAAGCAAAAAATCATATACAAACGGCACGATATTTAACATGATGTACTAGATGGGAGCCCAACCATTACGAAAGAGAGAGAAAGATGCAGATTATTTGAATGTGTTGATGCTAAAGGGGCTCTGTAGCAATGTGTATGGTGCTCTCACGGTAATTTCAACATAAAATCTGTGTAATATTTGGAGCGTCTAGAAAAATTGACAGCCAACGTAAATATTTGTACAAGGCCAAAAATTTGTTTGATTAAAACTCTAACTTATAGAGTTAATTTCAGGTATTCATATAAGGATGTGAGATGTTGACAAATTTACCATATAGTAGTTGGCAGAGTTATCCAAACAAACAAACATACCGAAATGTCAAAAGACACCTCTACAAATGTCGTCAAATATTTCTAAAATGATAAAGCATATTTTGCTTTATTACATAATTTCATTATTTCCTCTATGCATGTATTCCTAGAAATATATAGGTGCGGCTGAACCACCACTATTGGTTTGGTAGTACATACATATGTACTTCATTTGGAATTAAAATAATTACGACTTAAAGTTTTTTATTATCTTGTTAACTGTCCATAATGGTCATTTTGTGTTATTTGTTCTGTATATATGTATATGTTTGAGGGTACTAAATAAACGAAGTACTACATATTTGCGGGGTATGGGGTGGGCTGTGAGGTTTGGTTGAGAAACTGAATGCTTAAAGCTTTTGATTTCAATGTTTCCACGTTGTATACCGCATATATGGGGTATATACACTCAAAGTGCCAAGATAAATTTAATGTTTATACTTTATGACTGTGGAAAATATTTATTAAGAACCACCATATTATATAGACGACGTAAATGAATATCACATTTATGGCAGCTGTTTTGTCACAATAAAATGAGGATAATACATGTATGATGGTTATTGAAGGATATTCGCTCTATGGAATAAATTTTATAGTTATATATGTATGTGGTTTTGCATTAACACATTCATAAACATATACATAATGTATATGTATGTATGTATATCTACTTTTGATAGAATTAATATAGTCAGATTTCAGGATGTAAATAAATATTTTATTTTTTTATAGGTGAACATAAAAGTTAGATTTTTCATGTACCTATAATATTTTTAGAGTTATTTTCATTTCGTCCATTGCACACAAGATTAGTTTTATTTGGATGAGTTTTTTTTTATTCTTTTTATTGATAATAGATATTAAAAAAAAAATCGTATGGTTCTTATACCTTACTACAAAAGAGAATTCTCTCCTATTAAAAAAGAAAAATAAAAAAGTTAAAATATCCATTTTAGTAATTAAAACATTAACCAGAAAAGTATAGTCACATAATAAATTTTGAAGAGTAGACTTAAAACTGTTAGAAAAGTGCAAAAATCTCCATTATCCATTTGTCCTTCCCAACATTTGTTATTATTGTGTAAATTGAAAAAAAAATTATTGAAATGCCTGTTAAATTATATCAAATTGATTGCAGCGCCATAACAGTAGTGCGAGGAACTTTTTCATCTATTAAAAAAATATTTATTTTTTTATTCTCTATAATTTTTGTTATATTCATTCTTTCTCTATTCCGAATATATTTCAGGTAAATGAACAATTTATATCAAAAATAGTTACATTACAATTACTTTACATAAATATATAAAAATTTTGGAATTTGCTTAATTTTAGTATTTCAGCTTTGTTTTTAGTGCACATAATAAGTTAGTTTAAGTTTAAGCCATTTATAGTTTGAATCATGATCATGTCTTGGTCTTAAAGTTTCACAAGAAATACGATTTTGTTTGCCTTCATTTAAACTCTATACCAAACTTATAATACCTCTTGGAGCTTATTACAAATTTATTGTATGTAATATTTATGTAATACCTCATTTAATTTATTTTATTAATTGTTAAGATTACGTGATTTTCCGTAACTTATATAACAACAAAAAAAGAAAAAAGAGGTAAATGAATTTTTTTTTTGTTGCTTTAAGTAGCTTCCAATTGAATTAATTTTTCTGGACTCAAATTAACTTGTAAAAAACGCTTTATTCACTCTACTCAACTAAATTATATTTATATTTCTGGCGTTATGCGATGATAATTAAATTTCCCGACAGAAAAAAAAACTGTAACATTAAAAAAGTCCTTTTATAGCTGATTTTATCATGAATTAATTAATAATTTTGTTGTTGTTTTTTTTTTTTTTTGTTCTTTACGAATACCATAAATATTCCGGAAGTGTAATAAAGATTGTGGATTATAATTTATTGTACCAGACAATGGAACGTTTTTATCGTTTGAGCGACGGACATATCCTCCCATTTTCTACATATACATGCATATATATATATATATATATTATATTTATATTTATATTTTCCTAGTTTTCCAAAAGTTTCATTTCAAGTGTTACATTCCTTAATTAATTAGTGGTTTGCTTAATAAGGCGTCTGTTCTGTATTGTTGGTTGCCTGTGTTTTATTGGTAAAACCGCTCAGACAAATTACATCTTAAGCCAGTCACTCGTAAAAAGAGCATAGTTGTTCTACTAAAATAAATATGTCAATCATAAGCATAGTTTAACACTAAACTGATTAAGTAGGGTTTCCCATATAACGAAATAAGAGTATCTATTTAACCAATTCAATTAACGCCACAGATTTTCTTTTATAGACACTGGTGGTATAATAGAAAAAAAGGTACAATGGAATTCACCCAGAGATATAAAACATTTGATAGGGAACTGGGAAACTAATAGCCTTTGGTATATGGTTCATTAAATTATAGATCAATGGGTAAGCGCTATTTTGTACTAACAAACAGGGACGGCTTACATACATATATGTGGTTACTCCTATATGTTAGTATAGCTGTTGTGAAGAGAAAAACTTTTCAGAAAGAGAATCTAAATCTGAAAACAATTTAAAACATCTATTAAATGGACCTGATGGATATTTTGTTTAATTAACTTTACATAAAGATAGATATATTTGACATTTCATTCATGACTACGCATAAAACTAATCTAATTTGAGCCATAGTACGCCTACAACTTTATTGAAGCAAAGAAAGTAGCGAGCGGTAATTAACGGAGACAAAGAAAATCCTTTTCTTCTTTCAGAATAAGAATTTAGTTATTCTAAACTACGCTATAACTTTTTTTTGTTATTAAATTTGTATTCCTCATTTAAAATCATATTAAATAAATACGTTTTTATATAGGTACATATATATGTATATATTATAAATCATAGATCAATTATTAAGTTTGATCAAAAAAAAAAAATTCAAATAGTACAGAATATTTGTTCAATATAAACTATTGATTGACAATAGGTAGTGCTTACTCATACTATAATGTATAAAGTTGTTGTATTAACAGCCTATAACACATACCACCAAATAAAGTATATGTATAATATTTGAAATAACATTATACATACCTAACTACATATTTACCGACTAATTGTTTTACGAAATCTTAAAAACAAAAATTAGTTCCTAACTCTTAATGATCCTTGACTTCAAATAAAAACGTATTCAATAGATAAATTTTAGCATTAATACTCAAACTAAAAGCCTTAAAGGAACATATTATTAATAATGGAATTTGAAGTATGTTATGTATGTAAGTATATAGTTACTATATCAATGAACGTCAATATTCATAAAAGGACAAGTGTGTTTAACAGTCGATTTCAAGAAGTCCTTTATTTTTATGAAATAGTTTGAAGGAGAATTTCAACTTATTGTCAGAAAATGTATAGTGTGGCCATATGGATTCTATTCGCATAAAAATGTTATGTCATATATACGAAAATGTCGATAATATTTTTATGAAGTTATTTGGAGATTAAATATAAATAAAATGCAGTTCCTATATATATACAAAAAGCTCTTATTTTAGATCAGTTAGATTTTTTTTAGCAGTGCGTATACTTTTGTTCCGTTTTTTTTTTTAATTTAGGTCATTTTTCATTTTTGGCAATTTTTTAAAAAATGACATAATTTTGAACTTTCTTATTATTAAAAATATGATTTTGAAACTTTGTAGTATTTTTATATTATTTTTAATTTCCAACATTTTTTGCTAAATAACATTTTTCGAAAAAGTTAACCCCTTACATACCCATATACATTTTGAACATGAAAAGCGTTAACCAAAAAATTTTCAAAGACTTGCTTACTTTTCTCAGAGTTTAATTGTAAATTCTTTCGTAAAATTTTCATTTTTAGAAAACGTTAACCCTTTAAGATCCAAACGGTTTCTTTAATGCGTTAACTTTTAAAAATATTATAATGCAAAGAGTGTCTCCCTGAACAAATTTAATTTAATTTGAATTTTTTTCACAATGTATCGACTTTAAAGGGTTATTTCATAAATAGTATTTGTCAAAAAATGCTGAATATCAAAAAACTCGCTATCTATATGTTCATATTTTTGAGGTACATATGAGGCTTTTTGTATACACTTTTAGCATTGCAGTCAATGAGGTAATTAATTTTAAATTTTATTATTACCACTAATTTTTAGACTATTTCCACACAACAATTCACCGAGAAACCATTTAAGACAATTCCTCAAAAAGCAATTTTCCGATATTTTTTTTTATCATTTGCCTGGGAGCCTAGTAATTATTTGTGGAAATATTGTTTTTTGGAAAATTGAATTTCTGTTAATTATTTTTCGATGAATTGTTTTTCGATGAATAGATATGGTATAAATAATTTAAAATAAATAACAAATTGAACATGAAATACCTACAGATATGTATAAGGTATCTCGACTGCCCTTCCATACACTATGCCTACGTAATTGGTTCTAACATAGTACGCAATTTGAATATATAGAAGCTTGTTCATGCGATTTTAGTGGTATTTTTCATTTAATATAGCCCAAAAACGGCGTATTACTTTTCCACGAATGTGTTAAAGTAAGATAAATGAAAATGCCAATTTTCCAAATAATCCCATTATTTCAATGAACTCTATAATATAGGTATAGGATACATTAATACAACTTTCAAACCGTAATAAATCCAAATTAAATTATAACTTACCTACAAACTTAGGAGTATAATTCTTTATATTTCTACATCGTTCTACCTCTAAATCTTCTCTTTCCAATCCAACTACTTCTGTTGGAATTTAAATTTAAATTGAATTTTCCATTTAACTGCTTCTAATGTTGTAGTAGTACATGAACTTGACACAAGAATTCTTTTAATTTTAATTTTACTTAACAGCATATTTTCTGCATCCTATTTATTATACGACGTATTCTTATTATACATACATACATATGTACGAGTATATATGTAATAATGGAGAGAAATGCATATACATACATACATACTTACTTAGCTAAAAACTCAATTTAATTAAAATTGCTCATTAAATATTTATTTTTATTTCTCTGTATATACAATTTACAATCGACCTCCTTTCCACTCATTCATTTTGCTAAAGGATGTACAATTATTATTCAGTGTACGTACAACGGAACAAACTGCATTCTCCATTTACATACATACTTATATGAATTATTTTGTGGTATACGAATTATTTCAGGTAAACCAAATTAACAGTTAAAATCCATATATAAATATTTTCCCATAACTATATCATGGCCGCCTTTGTATCATAATTATTCTATATGAATGTAAACAGATAGTCCTGAATGATGGTTCACTGAAGAACATTACTGATTATTTACATAGAATTTCTAAGCATAAAATCCCCGGTAAATTTACAAAACTACTGGTAGCGCGCATATAACGTTTGTTGTTCAAATAGGACAGCTCCCGTCAGTTGTAAACGGACCAAATTGATATAAAATGTGTATAGAGGAGAAGATGGCTGAACGATTTCTTTGTTGGTGCCCCGCTATTTATGCACGTACACAGAAGCAGTCACGTTAATTACATCAGCCAGCTAAAATTATGTACATATGTATGTAATTGAATTAGTACCGGTTAATTTACTAACATTCTTCCTTGTAAAACTTAAATGAAAAATAAAATTTAAATTGCTCAGGCCACGTTAGTCGAATTAAAAAAAAAAAAGAGTTTATACATTTAGTACCCACATTTGGAGTAATTATAAAACAATTCAAAATTATCTGTATACTATATGGAACCAAAAGATAACAAGCACTCAACAATATGTTTCTTCATCTTATTGATCTCTTTTAGACACTATGGGAAGCCTATAGTATCTGTTTTCACATTATTATATATGTACTTATCAAAAACCTTATGGAATTCTATTGCCGTCGAAAAAAACTGACCAAGGCTCCTCAAAACTCCTAATTTTTCACATTTCAACAAAACTCCCCTATTTCTTAACAAAAGCATATCGATGGCTTATATACAATACCCGCTAACTCATATTTACCGATTAATTTTTTTTTATTGCATAAAATTGCTGTTTATGCAACCCTGCATCTGTGGTAAAATTGTCAAAGAAAATTTGTTTTAAAAATGTCGTTTTTTTTTTGCAATGTTTAACCATCCGCTGATCTAATACGAAAGAACTTTAGTTTTTACTGTCTCCTGAAAAGTACATAAAAATGAGTTAGCGGGTATTGTATATAAGCCATTGATATTTTTCTTACAATAAATAAGCGAATCCATAGTTTTGGAAGATTTTGAAACAGTTTTAGTACACAATAGACTATCAAATAGCAAATCTTAGTCAAATACAATTCGCCGAATGGCCAAGAAGCCATATATTATTTTGCTTAAGAATTTGTTCGGAAGAAAAATATTTCCGCCATAAATTTATCTGGATTTGGCATAAATGTCAGAATCATTTTGTATTGAAAAAACTGGAAAAAAACAGTTGCATTAGAGTCTTGGATGTCTTATTTGTCTATTAGTCGATACGGTCCTATGGATAAGTCAATTTATTGAGAGAAATTAATTTTTTCCAAAATATTTAAAACAATACTTCTTCGTCAAATTTCATAAGACATTTCCACAATAAAAAGATCTTTTATATTGTTAAATATCAAAAATTTAATCCACTTTCAAATTATATGCTCCATCGAGTTGTATAGAGTTTCCCGTACTGTGTTTTCATCCGTATACATACTCGTACACTCCAATATATAAATAAGTAGGTACCTACACTGTCACTTGTATAAAACTAATATTTTAAAGCATCTGATGGTATGAGCACCCGAAACATAACAAAAACCAATAATTTTCTTGAGACCACAAAATTATTTGATCTCTTTAAGTAACTATATTTTCTTTGAAATTCTCTATATATTCCAATTCAATAAAAAAAACAAGCTCCTTTTTGATGAATTTTAAGCCGATTCATATATATGTATATGTATATGTATATGTAGGTACTTGCTTACATAATATAATATTGTTTATCGATGATTCGTCCATCCATACGAGATCGGAAATTTTTTTCTCATAATGGAAATTATTGAAATATTCATTTCCATTACAAACGAATTTTAAAATTTCGTAGCTTTTTGAAAATCCTATTATACAATCAATATTTTATAAAAGAAAACCAATACCTCATCTGCTCTGGTGAATGTAAGCTTTACATGGTTTGGATAAATCTTCTCTTTTACTATCCGTATATGTATATGTATGTATGTATGTATGTATGTACTGAAACTTCTATGTAACTTTTATGTATCGATATTATCTGTAAAATTACATACAGCCAAGTATATATGTAGGGTATATATGTACATTTGCTTCCCTACTCCATATAAGTAAATGTATATGTACCTACATTATATGTGTACATACATGAGAAAACTTTATTTAGAGTTTTGTAGTACAAACAGTCTATTATATGGTTTTTCGGATAAATTGTACCCAGGTAAATCCAGAAAAATAGAAAAGAAAAAAAAAAAAAGTTATAAAAAAGTGGAGATTTTTGAGTTTGCAACTATGTATCCAATAATTTTAAATTTAATTTTCCTCTTGAAGAAATATCAGATAGAGAGAATTGGTATAATGGTCTGTAATCTAATGAAAAGATTTTCGCTTCACCTCTTATTTATTTTAAATTGCATCAACTTCAACTATAAGCACCTATAGGTGGTTATGATTGAATTTTTTTTTTGTTATCATCAAAAACGTATACCAAATATAGTATCTAAGTACATACAGTATTGAATACCGGATGCTATTGATACAATAGGCATTCAATGCATACGACATCCGATGAATATTTGAGGATTTTCAAAGAGAAAATTCACCAACGACCACAAAGAACAATCGATGCAGCATTATTCAATACTAATGGTATGGTTTACGCATACAAAAATACATACACAAAAATTGAAGCTCTTTATTTATTTTCTTTGATTTTTTTTTATTATTATTATTTAACGCATCGCTTCAATGTCACATCATGGATATGTTTATCAATATCATATCAATTATGGTTCATTTGCACATAATATTATGTATCGTGTCATGTAAAATGTATATTAATGTATAAAATATCTGAAGAAAAAATCAAATCAAAATGACAATCAAAATGTTATGAATGAAATTGAAATAATTAATTTCACACAAATTCAATCATTTTATATGACATATCCTATCTGTGTATGTGTATGTATGTAGTATGTATGTATGCATACAGGTATATAAACACGATATTCTCACATTGAAAATATAATACCCTTATCTAACCGGTGAATTGTTAAATAAAATGAAATTCACATCCTGTGAATATCATTCCCTAGGGAAATGATTTTATTTTTGTTTTCTGTAACTATAACCAGTTCAGACAATGCGAATAACTTCCACCTACATAGCATACGGATGGATTTGATATCACACACATGACTGTTTGACATATTATCGTGTTTGAGATTTTTTTTTGTTGTTGTTGTTGTTGTTTTATGCTGTTACTATACAGGATAGGCAGAGGAGAAGGTATTCCCAAAGTTTTCGAGTAAATTCCATATAAATGTTTGATGTTATTCTCTTTTAATAGCAAAAATATCTGTTTTCGATGATAAATTTATTATTTATAGATCTGGAACTATAAATAAACCAGGAACTCTGTCTGACTGATATTTAATGTATTGACGTATGTGTGTTTCGAAAGGATTTATTTTTGGGTAGTAGTACGTTGTACTATACGAACCAAATGCGGGTCTTCCATTAAACGTTGCATTGAAATGACTACGCAATTAAAAACAAAATGGCATTCGTGATCATCCATTTTTTTTTTTATTACGTTACTTGGAATATTGACAAATTATTTTTCACTCCTATAGCTACATTCATTGTTCCTCATTCGTAGATTTAATGTACAGGTAGGTACAGGCATCCGACAATGCGTTAGATAAGTTCCTACAAAATGCTGCGTTGTCGGAAATTGCATTGAAAGAAACACTTTAACCCTAATCCTACCAAGGTATTTTTTTAACAAAACCTACTAAGATTGCCTTAGAGACATTTATGAGAAATACCTGTAAAGAAGAAAATTCATGACAATTATACAAAAAAAATTAAAAAATCTTTTTCGTCTAGTTGATAAATAAAATTTGCCCTAAAAGCACATGTTGGTCGGATTAGTGTTAAATGGCTGTCAATGCGCGCAGACGCTTAAAACAGTTATAAACAACATACCACGTTATAGAAAAATTTACTCCGCGTTATAGGAAAAATGTGCTCACAATTTCGACTGTTCCTTTCCCATAAAACGCATTGACAGAGTACCTACCGCGTTATAGGAGACCAGTTCCATCTTTAAAAATAGTGAAAAATGTTTGCTCTCTACACTCGCAAATTTTTCAAATAATCATTTTAAATCCACCACCGTTCTCCGAAATAATTTCGACCATTGCTTTCCCATAAAACGCATTGACATAGTACCTACCGCGTTATAGGAGACCAGTTCCGTAATCATTTTAAATCCACCACCGTTCTCCGAAATAAAATCCTAAATGCTGCCCTTCCTTATGTGGCCCGAATATTTTCGTACTTAAAGACGATGCAAGATTCTATCAGCATTTTGTTAAGTATGATAATTAAATTAGCAAAATTATTTAATAAAAAAAAAAAAAAAAAAACTCATATCATGTGAAAGTACGACTATTTAGAAAATTCATTGTTGAAATACCTACACAAGGCAGGTAGGTAAGTAGGTAGTTTACAATTATAACTTCAACAAAATCTTCATTTAACTCCACTGATTGGTTGACGTGGAAAAATGCTTTAATTATATATTTGCAGTTTCATCACGAACACAGAAAGCTTAAAAAGCTTATGCAAGCATAATATATACACCAAAATAGCTAGCAAATTGACCATAAATAACAAGGTTTTTTTTCTTATATAAGTATAGAGTCGCTTTACCCAATAAACTATATACAAAATGACCAGTCTAATGTTATCAAGAGCTCCTGCCGACCCAATTCAATAAAGTAAACATTATGCACGATTCCCACAGATATATACTTGGTAGATTTACGATTTTTTTTTTTTCTTTTTCTTTTTCTTCAAGTTGTAACAAAAGAGAAAATTGTGTGGCCTTTCTATTTTAGTATTGGCCATATTTGTTGTACATACATATGTACATAATATGAGGCGGTAAAATGTAAAACTAAACATTTATAAATTTCGCATGAGGGCAGAAAAGCAGCATGAAATGCTTACATCCTGCGGTGAAATTTTCATTCGAATAACTAATTGCGAGCAATCATGCAATTTAAACAATTTAAAAAAAAATACAAAACAAAACAAAATCGATAAAATATTTAATCAAAAGTTAATTATATGCAAAATAAATTTACTAAAATAGAAATATGCAAATTTTTTGAGTTAAAATTTATGTTTAACAAAAATAAAAGTTAATTGAGTTTTGGAATGCCAGCTTTAAAGTCATATAATTATAAATAAAATGTGTGATCGTGTTATATTGTAGCCATACAATTATTATGTACATAATACTTAACTAGAGGTAATTCTATAAGGTTAACACAAAGCACCTCATTATTTCCTGACCAATTCTTAACAAGTTTTCCATTGAAAGAAAATTGAATTGTATGACATATACTCACACAGGTACCTACAGAAGTTCATAATGATCGATTTCAATCACTTAGAAAAATCAACACAGACCCAGACTTGATTCAATTTGACGATTACTTTGCGGAGTAGTTCACATCACATTGTATTGTATATATATTAGTGCCTGTAAATCTTCTTTTGAATTTTAATTTAATCGTTACAATGCATCAACAAATCACAATGCGGAACCACTGGAATTGTTATTTTTATATACTTGTGTGTGGATAAACGGAAATTAGTTAAATCGTCTATACTTCTATCAATGTTTATTGGAATTAAGTTGCATCTCATCAGTCCACTGAGACACTATTGTTTGACAAATTTCCATATATGAACATCACAATGACAATGCCAATTTGTTTTGTCACGTCAGTATGTGAATATTGTTGTTTGTGCCTATTAATTAGTTTTTTTGTGTGGATTTTCTGCAGTACTTTCCTAGTAAGCCATTGTTTTTTAGTCACACTGAACATCAATCTTGTCTAAATTTGTGTGAAAAAAAAGGAAATGTGAATCTCAGATGAGAACTTACTTTTTTTGATAAATTAATGTATAACATTTTGACTAAAAAAAAATGTAGCAAAAAAACTTATTAGAAAAAGCTTAAAGAAAATATCAAAATTAAAAAAAAAAAATTTTGTTTACAGTTTTTTTTTTATTTTTTATACTTTAACTTAATTTTCAACAGTGGAAACATTCCACAACTTTATTACATTATATTTTTACCAAAAAGCTTTTCCATTTCTCTCAAAAATAAGCCCTGACTTATTAAAATCCGCTCAGCAGTTTCAAAGTTGTGATTTTTTTTTCAAGTTTACACTAAATGACAATTTTTGAAATAAAAACTACCTCAGAACATAAGCAATTAAAAAACAAAATCTCCACCTTTTTGGTATTCTCTTATTTTTATAAAGTAGGTATAGAAAAACTGCTTTATTTTTCATTTAGTATAGGAGGGGGTAAATAAAACGGCGACAACAACATTCAATAGTTACCATAAATTCATAACAATTATGGTAAGGTAAATTCGCATATTTTTAATCCAGAAATGTCAACCAGGAAAATATTTACTAATTGCACACCCCATTTACATATTTATGTAGATACCTAATATGTTAATAGTTTATTTAAAAAAACAAAAAAAAAAACAAAATTCCAAAAACCACATTAAACTATTATTGTTCCATTTTTGGTTATTCAATAATAGGTAGAAGGTACAGTAGAAGGCATTTAAAATTTAAATTTATTTACAATACAAACAAATTATGAAAACATAATTTTGATAATTTAGATGCAATGTATGTACATGTACAATTGTACACACACGTACAGTAGGTACTGTGCAAGTAAATATTTACATTTATATACTGTTTACAATAATAATTCTATATGTGTTACCACAAAAGTATTATATTTGCAAATGGCTATCCACGCATAACAATGGTAAACACATAAGCTTTCACTGTGAATATTATATTGCCGACTATAAAGTGGTCAGTTTAACAATTAACCTAAAATTCACCATTTTACATTTTGAAATTGCATGCTATATATACATATATACAGTATTGAATAATAAATAAATTTGCTATATATATAAATATTGTATATATGTATAGGTATATATATATATATATATAGGTTTCTAAACTACAGACTGTCATAACATAACAATTCAATTCAAATGCAAATTGAAGGATAAGTTTGAATTATTATACATACATATATACTCGTACCTACACCTAT
>JANSTT010023847.1:0-39108 GCA_026745375.1 Platyura marginata | reverse complement strand
AAAAAAATACAAACGAATTTATTGGTTTTGTTCAACATCAACCAAAAATAAAAGAACCAAACGATCGAAACTCAAACTTAAATGAAAACACCAGCGATTTTTTTTTTAAACAAATATTTTTTACGTTTTTGTCACCCCTCACCGTTTGTTGTGCGACTGAAGTAGTAATGGTTGTTGTTGAAGTGGGGGAAGGCAAACACTGTGATGTAGGGTTTGTAGAACTAGCTGGATTTGTTTGCTGATTGATATTGCATGTATTATTATTAGGAATCGGATTGGCATTTACATTGCAAGGTTGTGTATCAAAACTACATCCCACATCCTGACTAGGTATAGAGGGAAGTGTACGCATTATTTCCGACGGTGTCAGAACCCGAATATGTTGGTCATTGCTATTGTTATTTGTATTTGACGATAGTTGATGTGGCGTTCCCGAACGCGAATTATTTGGTGTTGTTGGATTTGATGATGGCTGTGGACTGAATGAGGGACTTTGTGATTGTTCGGAATTTAAAATTTTCGGTTTTGATAGAGTCGGTTCTTGTTGTTGTTGTTGTTGTGGTGGTGGTTGTTGTGGTCCAACAGCCGGATAGTGAACAATATTTATTTGTTGCTGTTGGTGTTGCTGTTGATGGTGTTGGACTTGATTTGATGCTATCTGATTTATTGTCTGTAGTTGGGCAGCTAGTATTGGTGAAGCTATGGATGTTCCACCACTATGTCCAATTAAGTTGAAATTAATTCCATTTTGTTGTATATTAAATGGACGAAAGGCATGTGTAAATCCCGGACGAAAAATAGCATTGGAATTTGTATTAAAGTTACCATTTGGATTAACAGTAACATTTGGTGCGGGTCCCGATGAATTATGATGTAAACCAAATTGATGGTTTACGGTAAATTGAGGTGTTAAATTTGTGGCAATAACATTCGGAACGAAAATACCACTTTTGTTGGCCGTTCCAATGGTAACGGTTTTCATAAAATGACTTAAAGGCTGCGAGACAATCACATTCAGACTGGTACCGATATTAGTAGGATTAGCAACTGTTGTAGCTGTACCTGCTAACTGTGGCAAGGCAATAAAATTGTTAACAATATTTGTAGCAGATATTTTGGGCACATCTGTTTGAGCGATATTTGCACTTAACATTTTTTGTGTTTTTTGATCTTTTGAATCTAAGTTAGTTATTAAGTTTGTGTTAGTTGTTAAATTATTTGGAGCCGATGTAGCAACCAAAACCGTTGAAACATTCTCTACCTTGTCATTTGGGGCAATTGAATCTACGGGGTTAGTTGAAGTAGACAATGTTAAGGATGTGGTTGTGGTGTTAGAATTTATTGATGCACTAGTATTATTAGTTTGTGTTAATTCATCTAATTTGCCATCGCCAGATTTTCCTTGCACCTCAAAAATTTGTTGATGCGCCTGCTGTACGTCTAATTGTGGTGTTCGATCAGCCATACGGTCGCCAATTGTTGGTGCTGTGGACGTTAGTGGTGCGGATGAGGATGATGATGATGATGCATCTTTCGGCGACATTTGCGGTACCTGAATTTTTGGGTTGATTTTTTTAAAGAAACCTTTACCATAATAGCGTGATAATTTTTTTTTTTTTTTGGTTTTTTTTTTTAATTTAAAATTTATGACAATATGTACCCTGAGATATGTGTGATTGTTAGTAACAAACACAGAACATACAAATGCATATTCAAAGAATGCAACTCTGTTTCAAACTTTGTATTTCTAAGTAAACTTTAATGATTGTTCTCGGTAATAGCAACTTAAAGAAGTGTTGATTAAATAATTAGCAGCTGTGAATGTACTTACTTGTTGAGCCTTTTTCATTCGTAATGCAGATCGATTATCTCTGGCTTGCTGTAAAAATGGCGCTTTTTTCTCGGTCGATAATGCCCGCCATTTCTTTAATATTTGTTTACAGCGATCACTCCAATTTGGATAATCAATTTTTAATTCCGGATGATTTGTATTCGCGTACAGCACTGCCGAAATTGTGGCCATTTCTTCAAGAACTATAACATTTTAAATGTCAATTGAATTTAAATTTAACATCAAACCAAAACAACAATTATACCTTCGTCTTGTCTCATTCGTTCAGATGTTCTTTGGTTATAGCTTGACGGAGCTGTTGTACTTGTATTTATAGTATCGTCAGCAACAGACGTACTAGCTAAACCAGATGTATCTATATGTGTTGGTTGCATACTAGCCGATGGACCTATATTATTACTCCACTGAGACTGTTGTACTGAATCATTATTGTAGGTAGTATTGAATGGCATACTGTGAAGCAAAAATACATTTTAGTATGATTGATTTGGTGAGCAATCAAAACTTGAAAGTATTTCTTCAATAATAAACCTTTTATTAAACATGTGTGGCAAATGTGAAAGCTGGCGAAAAAGAAATGAGTGATTTGAAAGAAAAGAAAACACTAGAGGTATAGTGATTAGTTGAAAGAATACGGACTTCACACGAGAAGGATAATAATGGTGCAATGTTTTTTTTTCTGTTATTTCTGTTTGAATACCCAATCATTTTTAACAAATTCTTTTTTTTCTTTAAATGATTTTACATCGATTTTGAACATACTTCTATGTTAAACAGATTTCTAGTTCTAACTTCCTGGTTACACTGTTAAAAGTAGCGAATAAAAAAATGTAAAATATTTTTTTGCTTCAAATACGGATATGTTTTAGTCGAAATTAATTTAAAGATTAAAGATTTGCACTATCAAACCTAAACATACGCGCACACACATTCCAATGTTCAATTAAAGCTGTACTATATTTTAGCAAATATTTAAAATCTTAAAAGTACTTGCTTTTCAGGTGGCAATAAGCAAGGATGGAGTTGGGTTGTGCGATTAAAAAGCAATAATATATTGTGTTAGGCTATTTCATAAAAATAAATGGATTAATTTGAATTCTAAAAGCAAAGTTTAAAAAAAAAAAAGTAGAAAAACTAAACCGCGATAACATTTGGACTCCACCCTTACCTGTTGCCATAATCGGTATAGGAATAATTTTGGTACCCCAATTGTTGCTGAGGCTGTGGCTTCCGTGCCGTTTGTTGTTGTTGATTCATTGTGTTCAACTGAATCTGTTGCGTTTGGAGTGGCAAACTTAAAGCCGGTTGTCCAATTTGTATATGCTGCTGTGGCTGCTGCTGTTGTTGTTGTTGTTGTTGTTGTTGTTGTATATTCATTTGTTGAACCACCGGTTTATTTTGAATTAATCCCAAAGAACTGGGTTGGGTAAGATGTGTTTGTAATGATGGCTGTTGCTGCTGCGTTATAATTTGATGGTTTATTGGAGAGCTCGATATAACGGAATTAATATTCGATGTCATTCCAATTTGAGAAACATTATTTGTAATCACCGGTTTTGCCACAATTGGCGTTATTTGTTCCTGAGATTCCTATAGTAAACAGTATTTTTATAAAATAATCAAAGGCAATTATTGTAAAAAAGGGAATAAAAAAGAAGATTATTTAAGACTTGAAAACATTTTTTATTTTCAATTACCTGTGATTCATCAGTCAAAACTCCTTTAAAGATTTCTTCTACATCTTTACTATCCATTCTAAATTCAAGATTAAAATGTGGACTAAGGATATCAGCCAATTCGTCTTTTCTTTCATTATTTACTAATTCACGATCATCAGCAATATCATCAAATGTACCTACAAATAAAAATTATTATCGTATATTGATAGATCGGTTATTTTAAGGTGTATTACTTGAATTTTTTGTCAGTTCATCGTCTTCATTCATAATTGTATTTACCAGATCATTATCAAGTAAATCCCCAGGTAAAATATCTTTAAGTGCTTCTGTATCGCTATTATCTATTTCATCGGTTAGACCAACAGTTGGATCACTTTTAATTTCTATTGGTCGCTGTGGTGGAATTTGTTTATTTTGTTGAGACTGATTAACTATCATCTTCTTTTGTTCATTTAATAGTTGCTGCTGTTGTTGTTGCTGTTGCTGCTGTTGTTTAGCTCGCATTGCTTCAATCATTTTTAATTCTTCCATTGACAATTTTATTGTTTTATCTTCGGAAACGTTGCTTTTTGTTTCGTCATCACTGCTGCTAGATTCGAATTTGGGTTTTGTATTGTCAAGCAAACATTTACCAAAAAATGCCTCTTGCAAGTAACTTGGATATGTCTCAGTAAGTTTACTTTTTGGTTTTCTTCGAATAGATTTTTTCTTCTTATCACCACCATCAGATGTTGTAGTACTTCCAAAATGTATATCACCTAATTCCTCGCCATCCTCTTTTGATGGACCTTCTTTACGAACAGTTCGATTGCGAACATTAAATCCACCAATGCCAAGTTTTTGCAAATTTCTTTGACGTTTCTTACGTAAAACTAATGTTCCCTGTTCAGTGGTACACAATGTGAATCCTTCAGGTGGACTTGAATCAGCTTTATCCCATAACATTCCATCTTTGTAAATTTCAGCCTCTTCTCGTGGATCTAACGGTTCCAGTTTTATATCTTCAATTGAATTATCGAGACTACTTCCTGCAACAACTGATTCGATCGCAGCCATAATGCCTGCTTCTTTATCAGCTGATGACATAACAGGCGGTGGATCTACCATTAGCAGCTTATTTTTGCGCTTTTTTCTTATCAATTCCATTTGTAAAGATTTTATATGGTGCAGTCCATTTTCACTTAAGCAAACGCCATCAACATAATGGCTACCGTCCAAGCCAAGAACAAGTCCAAAATCGAGAACTTCCTCTGGTGGTTTTGCAACTGGTGGAGGTGGTGCAACAACTTTTGGTGGAGTAGGCAATGCAGGTGCGATTTTTTTCTTAGGAATTAAATGTGGCGGTGGAACATCTCTTGGACGGCACAAAATACAAGTGTACCCTTCTTCGGCACATATCTCTGCATCATCATCATTTCGAATACCATCACATGTCCCATGCAACCAACGTTCGCACTGAGTGCACTGAATAATTAACTCACCATCAGCATACCCTTCGGAACATGAGGGACAAGCACATTGACTAGCACAGGGGCCACACTCATTATAACCATTTTGCCAAGTACTGTTAAAACCGGGCACATTAGAACCACATTTCTGGCAAGACACACACCATTTGCATTTCCAATTTCCGTGTGGTACAAAATCTAATGGCGGATCCATACAGTAAATATGATATGATATGTCACAATCATCACATAAAATTAATCGAGCTTCATCATTTTTCTGACCACATCCTTCACATACTGTACAATCTAAGCAACGCCAACCTTTTTGAAGTACAACTTTGGTCACTTTAACAGTGACACAGTACGGATGATAACACTGGCCACATTGAACACATGCAATTAAGCATCCCTCTTGATCTGTGCCGATAGCTCCGCACATAACACAAATATCTTGGGTTAGCACAAATTTATCCTTTGCCGAACACAAAACCAATCTATTTTCAACACCTGGCTCTTCGTCAGTTTTGTTATTGGAATCGGAAGTGGGACGCTGTAAACCCAATCCAGGAACGCCGAAAATACCACGCATTTTTAATTTAGGACCTCGTTTCCGTCCAAAATCAGCTACCCTTGCTCGTTTCTGAAAAGCACTTTTACCTGATCCCTTTGCCCTACCATTTTGACTAAATGGTATTCCTAATCGTTTCTTTGCCACTTTGCTAGCAGCAAATGGTTTTCCCTTTCCTAATCCATAATCAGAACTTTTTTCTGGTGGCTCAATATCCATAGATTCCTCGGTTAAAAGACTTTCTTGTGAAGCTGACATACTTTCATCTTCAATGCTACTATTTCGCCGCATTGCCGCTGCTAACCGTCCATTTTGCAATAGAGTTTTACATGGTGGACATGCATATTCATAATCGGGATTTACTTCCTTCTTGGCATGGTACACTGAAAGTTCGGCTTCCGAATCGCATGTATTATGAACAAATCTAATTAAGGATGAATTGACATAAGAGATAATTTTAAAAAGACTCATACGCAAACTTACTTATTGCACATGCTGCATTTAACCATTTCCCTATATGCGGCTGCTCTGTATGCTCGATGACAAATAGGACATGAAAATCCTTTATTTCTTTGTTGATAGCAAGAATCACAAACTGTGTAGTGTGCATGCCAACGTGATGAAGTACCAGCACCTGGTGTTCTTGATCCACAATCAGAACAAACTCTACAGCACTAAGACAAAACCATAGTTAGACCAAATATTTTAGACAATTTTTTACTTAAACATACTTTACACTTCCATCCATATTTTGGTATGGATGTCATGACTGGTCGTAGACAATGTGCATGATAGATTTTATCACATTGTTCACAGGAAAGTGAACGACCTTCAGTTGAGTCTGGTACACGACATATTTGACATCGTCGACAAGAATGACATTGCCATCCGGCACGAACACCTATTACAGTTAATTTGAGCCTACGTTTCTAATACAAATTATTAATCGAATTACCTGGCAATTGTGCAACACCAATGCAGGAGCCATGGTAATGATCACCGCACAATGAACAAATCATTAAGTTAGATACATCACCAAGGCCAGAACAAACTCTGCAATTTATATCTTCGGTGCCTAGAAATGAAAATAGAAAATTAGTTAAATGTATGTCAAAGAAATATGTCAATTTGTACGTACAAACTAATGGAACTTGTCCTAAATGTTCCTTGCAGAATCCAGTGTAATTTTGAATAATTTGAAAACCTCCCGACGCAGTTATACAAGGCAAATGAAAATATTTCGGACATGACATCTTACAAGCCATACTTGCACCATGTCGTCCACAAAATGAACATTTTCTACTTAAACTCATTGAAATTGATTGCGCAACATTATCCAGGGCTCCAGCAGATTCGCGAATTACACCAATAGACCATATAGCACACGATCGATGAACATAGAAATAGCCGTTATCATGTAGGTTAAAGAAATCGATGGCTTCGGTGTAACCTACTTTTTCAAGCTCATCAATATATTCTGATGTCATTACAGGATTTCTAAAAGAAGAACTATCCGTTAAATTCAAACAATTATTCTAAGTGATATTGAATATTAAAAATTACTTGCACTTGTTGAGTCCTTTTTGTCGACGGTTACTTAATTGCGGACCAATTAATCCGCGCGGGCTTTTATCATCTTGCAATGATGTTGATTGCCTATCTTCAAGCGATGAATTTAAAGAAGACAGATTCGATTCCTCTTCTTTTAATTCTATTCGAAGCATTTCACCTTGACCAAGTTGACTACGTTCGCCCAAACAACAAAGTGCACACAATTTCCCGGGCCACTTTTCTGGAAAATAGGGCGGTTCCTCCGGTGGTTGCATTAATTTATCAGATTGATAAGATGATGATAAACCCATTTCAGAATCAAAAGATAAGCCCGATACCAGTGAAGTGCCATCGTCAATCGGTGACTGAAGTAGCAAGTTAGATATGTAGTTGTCTTGTGGTGCTGCCAATTGTCCGAGCAAACTTCCATTTTGTGCCCATTGGCTTAGCAACTTTCGTTTAGAACTAAGACCACGCATTCCACCTCCACCTCGAACACGTTTCATTACACGATTTTCTCGAGGTATTTGACGGTGTCCTGGAATATATTCTTTTCTTGGTCGTCCAGGACCACGTCTTATATTATGTGGCTTACCACTAGAGAAAACTAAAGTACTGCCACCATGAGTCAGTACACCGGAGTACAAACTTCTACTTGGCGATGGTGGCTCTTCAATTAACACCGGTGGTGATGAAGCACACGAAGATGCAGGAGTTGATGCTGGTCCTAATGAATAATTATTGTTAATTATCTATTAATTATTTTATTATTGCTTCTTTATCAGTTCATTAATTCAGGTGCAACTTAAATATCTATACTTTTGTACGATGAACAAGGGAATCAGAGGCAAATGTACTTAAGATAATATTAATTATGTAATTATAATTTTATTCTTTGAGTTGGATATCAATCGATTTTTTTATATGCATAAAGTAATATACAAATATCCAAATTTCGACTCATTTTTGTTCTTCAACTAGAACGTAATTTGAACAAATTTTTTTTGGTTAACATTTAAGAAAAAGGACAAATTACATAAATGATTTAACAGAATTATTATTTTCAGATTTTTTTATGATAATAATAGTATCATAACTAACTAATTATTATATTGGAAGCTGTTCACTTGTACAATTAGACAATTTTATTTTTACTTACTTAAATTATTTTCTTCAATACAGCAGGACTTTGAACTAGCATCCAAAATAGATTTATACAAAATCAATAAACATGTTGGTAAATTTCTTTTTGAATATTTTTAGTTGATCATAATTGAAATTATAAAAAATAAAGAAATATCATTAGCTTAACGTAGAAAAAGGTATATAACGCAAATGACCGATAGGTTAACTTATTTAATTATACATACATATATTTTTATAAAAACGGTGAAAATTTTGTTGGCTTTACTTATTAAACAAGTACCTATACGTAGTCGAATTATTTTTTTTTTTTTATTTTAAATCTTTAATTAATTTTCGACCCTTATGGATTGACTTGCATTATCATCATTTGCTAATGAAGTGATAGCCAAAGCTAAAGGTTCTTAGCCCAAATCATATTGATTTTAATTTTTTATAAATAAATTTAAATTTTTTTTTTTTTGTATTAGTCACCCAAAAATATAACTATAGTTTTTAAATTAAGACATTTTGACGAAATAGGAACTCTTATTTTTCAAAAAGAAAAAGATTAGATAAATAACGTAATGCAAAATTATATTTGTTTGTTTAAAAAAATAATCAAATGTCTAAGTAAATTCGAATAAAAAAGTTTAACTTTACTGACATTGCAGACCCGAATACAGTGATAACATAAATTTAGTACATCCGTCTCTACTTACAATTTCGATCAAACTATAAAAGTTAAAGCGCTGAAATGTTTACAGCCAAAACAATAGGCATATATAATAATTTTCAGGCTTCTAGTACTTCAGTACTTGAATTTTTTACATTATTTTATTTCAATAATTATTATATATTATAGTAGAATATTTGAGCCGATATGCAATTCACACGTAACAAAATTAGTGACACAATCATAACGATTTTACTTAAAACTAATAATTTTTATTTTTTTAATTTATAAACTTGTTTAAGACTTATATTTTGACAATTTATTGTAAACAGTCCCCCAAATGCTTTTGGTTTGTTCGGCAATAGAAATTTTATAAGTACTAAACTTCCCATTTTATCGAATTATAAAATAAAATTATTTATCGATTTTTCAAAACAATAAATAAGAGAAAAGCTCGCTAAGCTTTTTTTTTAATCATTAAATAAAAAGTGAACACAAATGATGGCAGACAAGCAATTAATAGAGAATCCACACAGAAAGATCTGCAAAGTTTGGTACCTGTAGAAACAAACGATAAAATACAGACAAATTAGGTTACAATAAGGAAATTGGGAGCATGGGGTTTATGTTGTTTTATAAGAAATATGAAAATTTACAAAAAGATCCCCTCAAACTGAGAAAAATATTAGATTTGGAATTAAAAATTGTAGTGTGGTAATTAATGTTGAGAAAATGAAAAACTACCTCTCATTGAACATGTAAATTATCCATAGCCACCATTGCTAGTTGTTTTAAGTTTGAGTGGAAAATACAGCTTTGATAGTAAAGAATAAGAGATAAGTAGTGATAGAGATATAGAACTCTTGTTCTGACATAATGCGGCGAACCCCTTTTCTTCCTACTCCTTGATATTTCAAGCCTATTTTTTAACATTAGGACTTAATTGCATTGTTTAAATTTGAAGTTTTTGCACTAATGAATATCTAAGACTAGAAGATAGAGTTGTAACATTTTGTATATGTGATTCTACACACCTTAGGGCAGATCAGTAGACTGCATAAAAAAATGATTAATATTTAATTATTAATCGATCAGAAATATTTTTTTTTTGTAGAAATATTTTTTATAAAATATCCTCTGAAAGTGTTCGGCTCCATTTATTCATTGACTGTCCATGCAATTTTACTTAACAAAACAGTATTAGTGCGCTGTTATTACGTCACACATTTATAATCATACTCACTTGATGAAGTTTGTGCTGTGGGTGCTTCGCTAATAAAATCATAGTCTGGGTCGCCATCATCTGAACCATCGTCAAAATCATCATCTAAATTTACATCTTCTGGATCCATATTTTAACACACTTTAAATTTTATAAAAGAACTATTTTCAACGGGGAAAAATTGTATCTCATAGAACCAAATGCCGCGGATGCTAATTTCTTGACCCTCAACCTCTTGGTCGCGGCAGCCATTGTTGATGGAAAAAATTAATCACATCTTTTCGCACCAAATCGGCGGTTCTACACTATTAAAAACACAATAATTTTAATCAATTATATTAACATTTTAAACTAACACTATTTAATATTAAATAATTATTGGTATTTTACCAATTTTCAATCAAATAAACACGATAATGGAGAAGAATGACACTGCAAAACCGCAAGACGGCGAATTGAAATTGAAACTACGTTCAACTATAGTGGGGACGCTGATTTTAGTTAAAAAGTTTGCCAGTTCGAAAAATTTAAAAATATTTAAATAATTTGGGCGAATTTTATTTATTTATTATTTATATTTATTTGTATATCATTATTAATTTGACAAAATTGATGTTTTTTTTGCATAATTATGTTGAAAGTAAATTAAAAATGGTTTTACTAATGTTCAAAAGCAACATTTTATTTCATAAATATAATTATATAATTAAATGATATTTTTATAATTAAAAATTTGATATTCACATTTTATTAAATATTAAATTTACGATACAAAACTTTTATTTAAGTTTGCTTTTTCATTTAAATCGCCTCTTTTTAGACGATAATGCAGTTATAGACTACGTTCAATTAGCAATTAATAGTTAAGGTTGCGGTTACGGTTGAATTCTACGAAATTTTGGGAGACCACAAAAATTTGTAAATCCTTTTTATAATTTTATACAGCACGGTCATCAAAAACCATAAATTTGTTATAAAATACGGAAAATTCAATATTCCAACATTGTTTTAAATATTAAGGCTATGTAGACTTGCATAAGGGAGACAAACTCGGGTAGATAAAATTAATTTAGATTCGCCATAATAATCTTGTTATCTCGCAAATACTTAAAAAAAATAGTCAGAAATATCCCGTCAGGTGGTTTTTTTTTGGATAAATATAAAAAATTCAGGCTTTTTAAACTCCCGTTCACACTTTATTGTGGATATTGCAGTATTTGAAAAAAATTAACTGGCACCACTAAAACAAATGTCTAACAACAATATCAACCGTCTCTTTTACATTTATTACATAGCTATGTTTTCACCCGTTCTATTTTCCTCCTGCCAACAATATCAACCATCTCATTCACATGTATTGTATTTACCAATGTTTTTATCCTTTCTATTTTCCTCTTGGCCAATCTGCCACATGGAATATTACATCAGCCTTTTGAAATTCATATTTATTGTATTTATTAACTAAATATTCAAGGTAAATATATCAAAAATATTTATTTAACTTCATTATTTTACTTTACATATATTTTCAAGTTATTTAAAGTTGTATTTTACACTTAATTTGCCGTTCAAATAATTAACCTAACATTTTATAATGTTCCCGAAATGTCAAAATCAATTGTGTGGAGCTAAGTTAATTTTGTTCTTATTTTAGGAAACAGCAACAATCCAAAGCCGCAAACATGGTAGTTCTAAGTTGTAGGTTTTACAAGGAAAAATATCCTGAGGTAAGTATTTGTTTACATTATTTACTTTGGTTATTGATATTTTTGCTAAAGAGTCCTTGAATTACAATAAAATTTGTAGTTATAAAAGTTGGCTAACAATTTGTTTGTAATTAACAAGTGTCCAATGATGATCTTTGTTTATGAATATATCAATTCAGTATGAATGGATCCAAAATGGGGTATCGGATAGATAAAATCAAATAAATGCTACATATTCCTTTTGTTTTAATTAATTTTGCTGGGGTCAGTAACATTTTGGGAAAATTAGTCTTATTTGGAAATCGAATTTTTAAAAAATAATAAAGAAAAATGGAAGCGTGGAAAAAATACCATTCTGACAAAATTACAAACCACTGAAGAATCGGGGAGAAGATTCCATTAAATTTCTTTGCGGCACAGGTTTCGAACAATTGTTTTATAAATCTTTTCTTCATCATATGAACTTACGAATAGAAGCAATCATTGCTGTAAATTCATTATTCATTTTCAATTCATGACAGAGTTCAAATAAATGGATCGGTAGGTTTTTACCATTTGAATTCTTGTTACTAGAACTTAAATGAATTACTAGAGATTTGTATAATATTTAAGGAAAGAAATATTGATCACAATATTTTATAAACTGTACATACAATCACACTTAAACAAACAGTCTTAAAAAGTGAACATTCAGTTTAGAGTTGCAATTCATTATGGCAAGAACAACAAAGTAGAAAATGGATCTTCTTGGAATTGTTCTCTTTTTCTCCAAATTCGTTTTTTTTGAATTTCTCATAATAGACATGACGCATTCTTCTTCTAGTTTAAAACGGACAACAGCAAATAACTTTAATCGGTGTAAAGTTTAGAAGTTCTAATTGAACAATTTTATTTTTATATATTTCTTAACCTTAGGTTGAAGATGTGGTCATGGTTAATGTTAGAGCAATTGCTGAAATGGGCGCTTACGTATATCTTCTGGAATACAATAGTATTGAAGGTATGATACTTCTATCGGAATTATCACGACGACGTATTAGATCAATAAATAAATTGATTCGAGTTGGTAAAACTGAACCTGTCGTTGTTATTCGTGTAGATAAAGAAAAAGGTAATTCCTTATAATTTGTCATCATCATAATACAATTAAAATGATTGCATTTCATATTACAACAATAATTCAATTAGGTTATATTGATCTATCAAAACGTCGTGTATCGGCTGAAGATGTAGAAAAATGTACGGAACGATTTGCCAAAGCCAAGGCAGTTAATTCAATACTTCGACATGTTGCTGACATTTTAAAATTTGAATCAAATGAACAATTGGAGGAGCTCTATCAAAAAACTGCATGGCATTTTGAGGAGAAATATAAAAGCAAATCAGCTGCCTATGATGTATTCAAACAGGCTGTGGTGTAAGAAATTTTTTTTTATTGTTCAATATTTTTTGCCTTTTTATGCAGACTAAGTAGCTGAAGAATAAAAGCGTTTCCGAGTCCAGTCAAATCCGAGGCGATACTAGAAGTTTCGATGAAAAAAATATTGACCTTGATCAAATTTCATAATAAAAACTCATATTTGACAGTGTCCATCAACACAATAATTAATATAAAATCTATTCTAGCGCCATACCGGTTCGGATTAGAACTAAAGACATTTACTTTTTTTATTATCTCTGATTTAGTTCATAGCTAATTTTTCTTACCTAAATTACTTGTTTCGAGCTTTAAGAACGAACAAAATATTTGGATAGGGTACTCAAAGTAATCCTTTGTTCTTCAGTAGTGACCTTAGTATAAAATAAATACAAAGTTTATATTGCAGTAAAACTAATTTTTGCATGTCACTAGTGATCCTTCCATTCTTGACGAATGTGGTTTAGAAGAAAAAACGCGGGACGTTCTTCTGAACAATATCCGACGAAAATTGACATCGCAAGCAGTTAAAATACGTGCCGACATTGAATGTGCTTGCTATGGATATGAAGGCATTGATGCCGTTAAAGCAGCTCTACGTTCAGGTCTTGATATGTCCACCGAAGATCTACCAATTAAAATTAATTTAATTGCACCGCCACTATATGGTAATTCAATAAATTGTTTCCATTCCATTCAGTATTATTTTCATTTTGTTTTCAATGAATCTTTAGTAATGACAACGTCAACACCCGAAAAGGCTGATGGACTTAAAGCATTAGAAAATGCTATTGAAAAAATTAAAGAGACAATCAACCAAATGGGTGGAGTATTTAATATTCAAATGGCGGTATGTTACTTGATTTTTGTAATTTTTTTTTTGTGAAAGCGGCCTCGTGTTTGACGATTTTATTTATTACTTTTAGCCGAAAGTTGTTACTGCCACCGATGAAGCTGATTTGGCACGACGAATGGAACGTGCTGAAGCTGAAAATGCCGAAATTGATGGCGATGATGAGGAGGAGGAAGAGGAGGGCATGAAATTTGATGCCGAAGATGGTGAAGATGATGACGTTGGCAGTGGTGCAGAAGATGCTAAGGATGGAAAAGATGAGCAGTAAAAATAATATATAGAACTTTGACATGTATTGGGCAAATTGTTTTCAGTTTATAATAAATTTTTATATAAACATCTCTCATGAAATTGATTTCTTTTCTATAACTGGTACAATTTGAGACTGCACTACAACCCTAAAGATATATTCCCCTACTGTTTATGAATTTTAATGTATGCGGCGGTCGATTGTTCCGTCAGGGTTTATAGAAACACAAACTTTTCGAAACAAAAATTTAATTTATTTTTTGATAAAATTTTTTCAATTTAACAACATAAAACAATTGAAAATAATGTCTTTATTTTGAAAATGTTCTTTGTACATTTTCAAAATTATATAAAGACGAAAATCTAAACTATCGATGGTATACATATCAATACGTCTTCGAAGAACAAAATTTAGCAATAATAATAATAATGAAATAAATAATTTGTGATCATTTTTTATTGGTATTTTAAGTACATATTTAAAAAAAACTACCAAACAAATCTTTTCAAAAGTATATTTCATAATATCGTCGGTTAGGAAGCAATACCTTCAATCATCATGTTCGTAAATAATGAAAGATTGGAGATATTATCCCCTTAATCGACGATATGGAACTATAGCAGCTACAATAAATAGGAAAAATTGGAATGGTGGATCCTATTTGTGAACAGAAATCGATCAATAACAGTATATTATAATTTTTAATGATGTTCCGGTATTGATATTTTGGTTTTAATTCGGTATTCAACTGATTCGACATCGACTAACCGAAAAGCAAAGCAACTGAACTTACTCGTGTAAACCTAAGTAGGACTCTTAATAAATGTTTGAATAATTCTCTATTATGTATAAATTATACTAATTGTATTTTTGAATGTTTTTCCCTAATTTGTGTATAGTTCAATTACCCAGACTATATTCATAAGGCTTACGATAAATCCCGTCGTAAAAGTTTATTGCTCGTTCAGAAACGTTTAGTACTTTTTTTTAATATCATTTTATTCATGCCAATAAATATTAGGCAAATCTAAAACTCTCGAAAGCCCAAAAAATTAAGTTATTGTCAATTCTGCATTTTTGGGAACACCCATGTGTTTGAAAACTAAAAAAAATTCCATTGGATTTTAGAAAATGTTGTCCTACCCAGTGTTTGAATCTTCCCCCATCTTAGTCCAGAGGTATAATCACTGATGCATCGCGAAGCGGCCTTTATTGCTACTTAAAACCATATATTTTGAAATGGTTCCCTTTCCATAGTTATAAATATAGGCCGTAAAAGGTTTGTCCACCGATTGTCATATCTTTACAAAACAAATGACACAGATAAGTACACACACATACACAATTGGCCAACTTTGTTTCCTGAATCTATTTTACGGCTCTTCTCTGAGCAAAAAATATTCCACACCCCACATATTTTTTATTTTATGTTTATTATAGAAAAGAACACGATCGGTGCTATCATATCGCTCCCATTTCCCATTGCATTTTTGTTATGACAATATGACATTTTTGATTTATTCGTAAAAAGGTGTGGGGGGAGGGGGTAATTTTGATATGTGGATATAGAGTTACCCAATCACAACCAATTATTTTTCGTTTTTTGTAACATAAAATACACTTTTGAAACGATGACATATTGAATCTGCAGCCGTTTGAACTATAAATAAATTCATACAATACTCAATGATTGAAAGTATATATTTATAGGAATTTTATGGTCGTATGTATATGCTCTGATTGCTCCCTTCCCCCAAATAAAACTTATGTATGTATTATAAACCTAATGACATTAAAATCAACATTAAAAATAAAACTGCAGTCTAAAAAATCACGGTTTACATTTTGCATGTTTTCAAAAATAGCAATATCAAAAATGTTTTCAATCCTTTCATTTGTAAGATTTGATTTTGTTACTATTTAAAATCTTACAATTTTATAGGAAATTATTGTTTTCTTTGGTTTGATCAGTGAATTACAACTTTTTATTTGTTGTTAGTATCGCATCATCAATTTTGGTAAGAGAAAGGACACATTTAGCACCAAAATAAATAAACAAAACGTTCACCTTCAAATCACTTAAAAAGGTCCAACCTAAGATCTAAATGTTACAATTGTACTACCGATTGCCTTTGGACTGCCCACATGTGAAATTGCGTTTTCCGCTTCTTGTGGAGTATATACCTAAAAATGGAAAATTCATCGATAATTTATCCGAAATGAATCAATTGAATATAATGTACGTTACCTGATCAACAACAGTTTGTAAAATACCATCATTTACATAACTGGCAAGTCTATCTAAGGTTAAATGGCACAGATGTGGTCCGCCCCAATCTGGCGATGAATTTATAAGTTTTGCACCGAACTTTTTGAGTTTAACAAATACCTGAACAAACAAAAAAAAAATAATCAATAAATCAGTCCGGTAGTCTAATCCTTCGTTCATAGACGAAAACTCAAAATATTGTGGAGAAATGAACATTTGTACAAATCGAGGAACTGAACAAAATATGAGTTCTAGCATCTAACAAAACAGAGCCTTAAAAATAAAAAATAAACTTACCGAATAAAAAAATAATTTCAAAACTCCATATTCATCAGATAACTGTGCGTGTTCAACGGTATCAACAATGGTACCTTTTGGCAAAACAAAAGATCGTATGAATTCTTTATCATAATGTGTGGATGTCGTAAAGAAAACACAATTATATTCCTTTCGTATTGACAGTTCTTTATATAAAATATTTTGTTCTTCGAATAACGGTTCAGCGTCTTCAATTTCGGATTCACTGTAAAATGCTATTACATCATCGGCACCTGTAAAATGTACAAAATTGGAATTTTTGACCTGCTTTCAGGATAGATTTTTTAAGAAGCTTCTAGCTTAGTTAATTACCTCTATCCTCTAGCATACAATTAAATTACAATAAAATTA
Organism: Platyura marginata; assembly: GCA_026745375.1. Taxonomy (NCBI): domain Eukaryota; kingdom Metazoa; phylum Arthropoda; class Insecta; order Diptera; family Keroplatidae; genus Platyura; species Platyura marginata. Next base: position 21,826 of record JANSTT010023847.1, on the reverse strand, counting down.
ATTAATTAAAACAAAAATTAAAAATCATGACACAACGAGAACATACCGAGAGCTTTTATTACAGGTACTGATCGTATATGACATGTTGATGTGACAAATGCACCCCATTTCTTTGCTAGTTGAGTTAGCACACAACCAACCGGTGAGCATCCATCTTGAACTAAGATTCTGTCGACATCGAAATTAAACTCTTCATATCATCAATTAGAATTTAAAAAAAAAAACCTTTTTCCTATACAATTGTGATCACTGAGGCCAGCCATTCTTAATGCATTTAAAGCGACACAACCACTATACGGTAAACTGGCGGCACCCTCAAAACCAATAAGAAACGGTTTACGACTAACACTATACTCTGGTGCAACAACAATTTCCGATGCTAATCCCGAATGATACCAATGCGATGCTAACCAAACTTCGTCGCCAATTTCTAGACCACTTTTTGTACCACGTCCAATACCTTCGACAATACCCGAACATGATCGACCGATTACTAATGGAAATTCTCGATTATCGGTTCGATTATAATTGTTTATCATGTGCCGTAGATTTTGTCCGTAGCCGGACGAAATTCGTTCGTCTAAACGATTTATGGAAACAGCTCGAACACGAATTAAAATATCGGACGAAGCAATTAGTGTTGGCATTGATGTATGACATAGTGTGACATTCTATTCAAGTTTAAAATGTTTCGATAAAATTCGAAATAAAATTTTTATTTTTTAAATAAAAATCTTACTTCTGGTCCCGTTGTTGTTAGGCAAGCAATCGATTTCATTACCGGTGCACTTAATTTCGGTCTGGCCATCCACATGCCAATAATAAATCCACCTGTTGTTCCAAATCCCAATCCAACACATATGAAAAACATATTATTTCGAAATACTACGAAGAGAAATTTAGTCAAAAAAAAAATGTTTAAATTTAATTTAAAACCAAATTGAATCGTTCATACTTTCATCTCGTAACAGTGAACGCAGATGATCAAACCAAATATCTGGATTTGCTAGATCGGTCGAAACATCTTTAATTCGTTGCACAGCTTCTAATATTGTATTCCAAATATTATTTGCCCGAACTTTAATGGCATCTAAAGTAGTGTCGTTCATTGCCTGACAAAATAATTTCATTTTTCGATTAAAAGATATAATTTTTGTTGTACAAATTTTGTAATTTTTACTCGAAGTGCCAAATGACGTCCCTCTTCTGATATTTGATGAAACATTCGTAGGCCGTTCTCCATGGCCATTCGCAGCTGAACCTTTAGTTATACAATATAGAATTCGAAGATTAGTTTAAATACTTTGTCTTTTGGTTTGTACTTATAGAGTATTTAGTGTACCTAAAATAATTGGTGTGGTGAAGTATCCTAGGGTTGCAGAAAGATCTTATTTTTTTTTTTTTTAAAATGGAATAAAACGAAAATAATATTTTATCAATTGGTTGTTGTGTTGTGTTGTTCTTTTGCCAAATTACATTTTGTAAATTGTTACCCCAAGAATTATTCCAAATTTTTAATTGTTTACAAAATCAACCGAAAGTTAAGAATTGCAACTATTTAGAAGTTTAGAGCCCAATCAAAAGATTTAAATGACACATAATTCATCACCTCAGTGCAGAAATTCATATTTATTGTGTACCAAACGAAGAATCTTCGAAAATAAATCTGGCAAGTACAAATGACCGGAAAAAAGTTTAACAATTTTGTATAATGCTTCTTAAGAACATTTTGACCTGCGGTTTCGCCAATATTTTATTTATTTTATAAAATCGATTGTGAAACTAGTTCTATAATATTTTTACCCTAATTCTATAATATTCTTTAGACGTTATCCAGGCATTTTACTGTGTACTTTAGAGTTTAGATTAAATTATCGCTGACAAGAAAGTATCATGAATGTAAAAGTCTTTTGTCTTATAATGCAGATTTGAAAACAAATTAATTGTTCTATAGGTTTTACTTGAATTACAATATGATAATGACTCTTTTGTAGCTGAAATTCTAGACAAAATTATAGTCTAAAAAGTATGAAACTCAAACAGAGATTCGGTTGTCAGTGAATAAACATTGATCTTATGATTGTTCTTAACGATTGTATGTATTAAATAAAGTAAATAATTGAACTGTAGTGTAGTGGATATTCTTGTGAAACAATAATAAGCTAATCGAGAACTTCCTTGTTAGTTCTATTGTTTGGTTAGTTTGGAACGAACTAAATATTGTTTCAACATGATAGAAACCAAAACTTGCATAGCACCACAAACATATGTTAGACAAAAAAAAAATATAAAATAATAATTCATGCCCAAAAAGAAAGTTTGGAAATTTTGATAAATAAATAAAAGTCGACCTAAAAATTATGTGAAAACGAACATTTTACCTGCAACGAATCAAATGTTTGTTCAGCCCGAAAAATTATTTCGTCCATTCTTCTTCGGTTTTCACCAGTGATAAATTACATAATAATTAAATGTGATTTTGGTCTGACACTGCAATTTTTTAAGATAAAATCATTAGATGAACATTGGTGACGATAATTTATTTATTACTGTTTGTTACCTACCATTTAAAAAACACATTTTTCACATATAAAAACCAACCAAACAAACTCTCCTTTGTGAAAGTGAACAAATCAATTTGATATGTTTGGCATAATGATTTGTTTCTATTAATAATTGCCTAAAAACCACGTTTTTTATTTAAATAAAAAAAAAAAAATTTATTAACTCTAGGCACGAAAAAAATGATTACTCAACACTTCAAATGTCAATTCGCTCTATAGCTGTCACTCTCTTCTTCGTAAATTACATGATTCAATTAAAATTAAGGCGTGTACACACCTACTGTTGTTTGTCGTCGATTTTTTAAAGAATTTAATTTTTAAATTTTTTAAATATAATTATAATTTAAAACTATTTTTACTCAAATCGGTATGAATATTTTATAAACTTAATTGAAAAAAATAGAAAATGTGTATGAAAATCTATATCAAATTGGTTATTGGGAGAAAGCGATATTTATGAATATAAAGTAGTACTAGAGAATAGTAATTCAGTAAAATACTTTAAGGGAAGTGAATACGCACATCTAGATGTAAGTGAAGGGTATTATTCCAAAACAAAATATATAGAGGTTCTGGTTCTGGTCAGCATATACCTAATGAAAAACTAACTTAAAAAATGTCTTCTTCACAAATAACGATTTTTTGAAACTTTCAAAACTCTTTATTGCAACGAACGTTATAAAAAAAATATATAAATAATAATAGAACGAAGAAGGAAGAATATTATTTGAATACACGAAAAGCTAAGCTATAATAAATGAACTGACTTAAAAATGATTGGTGAGCACGTAAAGCCCTTACATGAACATCCAACATCCAAGTATCATTTCAACATTAATATTATTTTTATTGTCGTAAATTAATCCTTGTTTTGTCCTTTTTTTAAATTAACATTTTTTCTAGGCTTCCATTTTCGTATAACTTTTTTACATCAGTACCACCTCCAATAAAGTTGCCATCCACAAATACTCGCGGTACCTATAAAATAAAAATGTTTGTATAGTTTATGATGATGTACCTTAGTGAGGAAATAGTTATTTGAAGGACTCGGTAAGTATAGGCTGAAATTAATCATTGTAAATAATTGTTAATACGATGCTATATCCGTTAGATAGGGTCTTGTACATTTTCATTCATTCTAATGAAAAGACAGACTGGCTACGTTGCGGATGTGACTATCACAGTGCAGTAAACATTTTTTTTAATTCTATGAATGAATGACTCACCGATCTTGCTCCTGTCATTTCGCCCAATATATCTTGTACTTCATCACAATCATCTCGTTTATCCAATTCGATTGCAGTATAATTAAAGCTCAGTTTATTGAATTGCTACAAAAAACGTGTTGATTAATAAAATAGTTTTTATTTATTACATAAAACTACATAAATGAGTTGGCAAATTTGAAGTGATTGATAACGAAAATATCAACGATAATGAAAATTGTCTAATAAAACTTACTTCTTTAGCCATTGTACAATATGGACAAAAACTTTTGGAAAATATCACAACTTTATTCTTTGCAATAGAATCTTTAACAAATGCAGCCTTTTCTCCAGCCATATTTACGCTTCGTCCCCAACTGAAATAGCTTTTGATTTTTTTCATGGAAAATGCAAAAAGTACGGTATTTGACAGGAAATTTGTATTTTATTGACAGCATATCGTCGTCTAATTAAAACCAAATATACTTGACGAAAATAATGTGAACCATTAAACAAAACATCGTTGAATTTCCTTGTTGATGTTCGAACATTTTTTTAAAATCGAGAGTTAAATGTAAAGTAGCGACCACTCTATAAAGCCTACTATAGTAGATTTTATAGAGTGTCTGCTAATGTAAAGTATAAAGTTTATACATAAACTATAAAATTGAATGCAAAAACTCTCTCCCTTTCCATATATATAATAGATTTCAATGTTTTCTTTTTTGGCCAACTTCTTCAATTTTCTATAAACATTGGTTGCGTACATTTTGTTTGTTTTTTGTGTACCGCAGCCGTCGCAGCATTTTGTAATTTTATGTCATCGATTCGTTTTGTTTCGTGTCTTCGAACTTTGTGTTCGTACATTAATTAACAGAAGACGTAGTGGAACCAAACCTCATCTCGTCATTATAAGTTATTTTACTAACTTATTGTTTTATTGCAATCAAAAGTTTAAATTAAGAAAAAATATTTTAATATCAAATACACGTAAGTATAAAAATATATTTTAAGCAAAATCTATATAAGTCGTACTTCTATATCACTATTTCTTCAAATTACTTCATCGCAACACGTACAGAAAGACGCCATTTTGCTCACACCGAAGAAAAATTTTCGCTTCATTTTTGTGCTATTTCAAAAAAAACGTAATTAATTTATAAATAGGTGTAAAATTCATGAAAACTGTTTGTGAAAGGTATTTTATCTTTAAGACTTCAATTAATATCTAACCGGTCTGTTGACCTTGAAAATGGCTTGGTACAATTTATTGAATATTGATTAGGTACCTACCAATGCCACCTTGCATTATTGTCTTGTATGGTATGTTCTTCCTAATAGCCAATTTTTGTGGGCATACGGATTTTATTTATAAAAAAAATGGAATTCCTAAGCAAGCCAAAATTACAAATTTACTGTATCCATTTGCTAATGAGATGAGAAAGAATTTGGGTTTTACTTTCTTGATACGACTTCCATTGATCCACCAAAAAAAACTGCCAAAAATAATAATCTGTTGAAGTTGATATTTTAAAGTGGTGGTCTAGCATCTACCAGAAACAGAATGAGACGTCAATAAGGTGATTTTATGCATTATGTTGATAGAAAACAATGTTTATTTTATAATTTAGTGTTGTGCTACTGCAATTTTTCGTAATCCAGCACGTGTCAGAGGAAAGACTAGAAAAGCTGCCTTATCCTTATCTTATCTTTTATATATATTTTAGTATTTTTCTTATCCTTTTTAACCTAACCTAATAAAGTTTTTTAATAACCTTTTGTTTTAAATTACTTTTTCGTTAGAATCAAATTGATTTCGTTTGTATATTTTCTTTCTCCTTAGACTTTTCATATAAAATAAGACTAAAAATAACAATTAACAATTATTTAGAATACAAATTTGTACTGACAAAAATGCGGCTTTTAAAAATTGTTTAAAGCATCTATAAACGGAATTTTGAAACGGACGGAAAATTTTTCATAACCAATGTGTCTGAGAAAAAGTCCTCTTAAAAATTTTTTGAAAAATTCGAAATATTTAAATTACAAAAATCAAAGTAATAAAAAAAAAATTAATTTTACGCCTATTTATGAAAAACATTTGATTTGGTTTTGTTAACTATAAGATACAAAAAAAAAATCATTAGAATAATTTTAGCAACAGAAAACAATTCGTTTAAAAATATTTTATTTTTCGTAGACTTTTTAATCAGTCTGAATAGCCGCGTTTCATCGTGCGTTGCCGGTGTTCTGAAAAAAAAAAAAAAAAAAAAAAAATAAAAATAAAAGATTCAAGAATCGGAAAATATCCTGTCGAAAATGCCGGGTGCAGGAACATTTAAGCTATTCATCGGAAATCTCGATGAGAAAACTCAACCGAACGAACTGAGACCGCTGTTTGAGAAATACGGAACCGTTGTCGAATGTGATGTTGTCAAGAATTACGGATTTGTCCATATGGAAAATGAACAACAAGGACGTGATGCAATTCAAAATTTGAACGGTTACGTGGTGAATACAAATCCAATCAAAGTAGAAGCCGCGAAAAGTCGTCGAGCACCAAATACAGCAACAACGAAAATTTTTGTTGGTAATCTAACAGACAAGACGCGCGCACCAGAAGTTCGAGAATTATTTACGAAATACGGTACCGTCGTTGAATGTGACATTGTACGTAACTATGGATTCGTGCATTTGGATTGTGCCGGTGAGGTAAATGAAGTGATTCGAGAATTAAACGGAAAGATGGTCGACGGTCAACCATTAAAAGTTCAAGTATCAACAAGTCGCGTACGCCCAAAACCGGGCATGGGCGATCCAGAACAATGCTATCGATGCGGCCGTTCTGGACATTGGTCGAAGGAATGTCCACGATTGATGTTTTCGGAACGTGGTGGCTACCGGGATAGAATGTACGGACGTGATCCATATCCACCACCGCCGCCGCCGCCGTTTTTGAGAGACAGGATGATGGACGGATTTAGGGTAACGTTGCTTTCTTTTTGATTTTTCGATAATTTAAAAATTCATTTCAAAGAATTCTTCGTTCACACACTAATTTTTGATCATTACGATGTGTACCGTTATGTATCTAGCGTTTTGATCTTTTCAATTTAAAAGAAAAATACATAAATTGGAGGCGATTTATGAATTTTGTATATTTTGTTGATGGTGTTTTTCGCCATTTCCATTACATATTGCTGGTGAATTTTGAGTCGGTCCAATCGCTATTTTCGTCTAAACAATCGGTTGAAACGGCCCGATTTAAAATTCACCAAGTAAACAATGGGACTGTACGTATAATTCTATGTTGAAAATATAAATTATAAAACAAATGTCTAGAAAAAATAGAACTTCTACAGATTCGGCGCGCTGTAGAATTGTTGTAACTAAAATTTCTAGAATTAATGATCCGGTACATGTTTTTTTTAAAAAGAAGAAGAATCGATTTAAAAAATAAAGCGAACGGTGAATACTAACAAGTCAAATGGCCTAGAACTAGATAAACGATGTCCTACCTATTGTTCTAATCCTTTTTTACCCGTACCACTTTACGACAGTTGCTCAACAAAAATATGTTCTATTGTGCGATTTCTGGATACTCCTGTTCCCTGCCATCCTTCATTACCATTTTTTTTTACACAGGAGTGTTCAATAATAGTTAAAAAAAAAAAATTGATGTAAAGCTGAAGAAAATAGAACTTCTTGACTCTGGTTAAATATAAACAGACCAACTTTATGTAATCGTCTCGAATAATCAACTTTTTAAAATAGACAGACGTCATTCTTACTCGGGTAACATTATAATGGGCAAAACGATGAACTGAAGTGCCTAAACTCTCACATAATTTTTAAATATGCAAGCCTATCCGACTCCTTAAAAAAAATACCATACGCCGGAAATCGCTTCCATTTTGAAATTTTGGACTATTACATAACGTGTTATTTAAAAAAAAAAAAAAATACATGAAAGAGCACAATGTCAATTCACAATTTTTGCGTTTGTGTGTTGCAAAAGCAAAAATATATATTTTCCAAAGGATTTGATGAAGCAGGAGCCAAATTATGACGGTTTGACTATAGTGGACATCTTAGAATTTTGATATTTGAAAACACCAATTAATTTGACAAATTTTCGATCGTTTTTAGGATTCGTACGACTATTATGATAGATACGATGATAGCCGTGACTTGTTTGAACGTCGCTATTCCGGCATGGGAATGCGAGGACGTGATTTTCTGCCACCAATGGGTAGACGTGATCCAATGCCACTGCCACCACCGTTAGGCGGAAGTAGTATGCGTAGCCTTGGTGGTGGAGGCGGTGGCGGTAGCAGTAGTATGGGCAGCTCAATGCGTAGTGGAGGCGGAGGTGGTGGCGGTGGTGGTTATGATTCAGTATTCAGTCGTCGTACACCTCCGCGAGGTAGTGGAAATAGCATGAATCGCTTTAGGTTTGTATTATTTGTGATAAATCTATTGATGTCATTTTATGCTATGATATTTCTTCTATTTTTTTATAGTAATTATGAGGATTTCAGCAGGGATTCATTTGATGATCGTCGTCGAGACGCATTCGATGATAGACGTCCGGGTGGTATGCGTGGACCATCGCCCACACATCGTTATGCGCCGTACTGAGAGGAACCTTTTCGATATTTTTAATCTAAGTAAATATATTGATCAACAAACAAATATTTTAAAAATAATAATTGCACCGAAACCTCTGAACACACATGATCTTGGATCGAGAGTTTTGGAAATGATAACCGACATTGACCAAGTACTATTTTAATTTGATTTTAAGAATTTTTTAAAAACTTCACTTAGCAATAGTGTTAGTTACTTGGGTTATTGGGCAATTGATGTGTTATTTTTCATGAAAATTGTTGTACACTAATTAATAAATTTCATGTAAGCAATAAGTAATGAATCTTTTTTTTTGTCAAGCAAAATGCTCCAAGGATTTCCAATGAAGACGGATAGATAAGGATATTTTTTTGGTTTTCTAGGTAAAGAAAAGGCGAAATTACGCAATTGAATTATGCCGCTCATCCCTTCCAAATCAAAATCTAGGGAAAGTGGGTATTTTCTAATGTAATTTATTGTTATTTATGTAATCAATGTCCTTCTAGGTATTTCAATTTCAGATTAAAGAAAAATACAAAAATTTGGAATGATTTATTTAAAAGAATGGGGTGAAGGAGAGATTGGTGATTCGTATTTCTTCAATGTGTGTCGAAAATTGTACTTTTGTTAAATTTTAACTTTGACTGGAAACCAATAATCGTCAGTTTTAGAATATATCTCGAATGAAATGACAGTTGTGTCAAAACAAAAATCAGAAAAAGACAAAAATATTGAATTTTTCTTATTTGTTTTTATTCTTTATAAGATTATTTATTAATAATAATTAAATAATTAAAAAAAGTTCTAGTACAGCTTAAGTTAAGAAATGAAGTAATTCAAAAATGTACGTCTGTCGGCGACTTTTTACATATAAATTCCTTCACGTATTGTTCCGATTTCTTCTTTTCGGTCCTTTAATCCCTCCAAGTGATCTCCAAGTGAGCCATAGGGCTTAAGAGTTTATTTCGATTTGCTAGATATTAAATTAATTTTACCCAGAATTTCGTCTTAATTCTAGATTTATCACAACTAATGATTGTTCGTATTCCAATCCAGGACAGTATTTCAATAATAAATCATATTCTATAAATATTGCTTTTACGCCTATGCAATTTTCTTGAATATTGTTGCAAAACATTGCATCACCACCCAGCCAAATATATTCTTTTACATCATTCAAGATCATTACATACATCCGGGTTTAATAAATTTATAATTGAAAACCATCAAAATATATAACCTCAAAATTAAACTTTCTTAATTTCCAATTCATTAGCCGATCCGAAGAAGATTTAATTGGAACAACAAATACTTTAGATATAGACATAGAACATAGATAAATTTTGGAACTTGAAAGAATTCAATAAACTACAATGCACATACCTTATATGAGATTAGCCATCTATGGTCTGACATTTTTGACCTATGCCTATTCCGGCTATGGATCAAATATTATTGCAACCCTTCGTGATGCAATAATTGCAGCCGAAGCAGTTTTTGGTGATGTATTTCGAAATGTTATACATGTGGTAAAAAAATTCAAAGTGGTTCATGAAGTATTTGATGCGGCTGTTGAAGAAAATTGTGTTTATAAGTGTCCGGGAGGTAATGCAATTAGATATTAAAAAATAAACAACATTCCAACTTAACGACATAATTCAAATTTTTATATAGGCGGAACACCGACAAAGAATAAATTTTATGTTCCATCAGCAGATGGTTGTGGATCTCTAGGATTGCACATCAGTACCGAATATCTACCAGCTAAAGAAATGGCAACTTGTTGCAATGATCATGATATTTGCTATGATACATGTAACAAAGACAAGGAACTGTGCGACATTGAATTTAAACGGTGTCTATATAATTACTGTGATTCCTATGAAAAGTCAACTGTGGGCGATCTTGTTGTTAAAGGTGAGAAAAGAGCAACATTTTTTTTAAAAAAAGTTTATTTTTTCACTCATTTCATCTTAAGGTTGCAAAGGCGCCGCTAAAATGTTATTTACCGGGACAATAACATTGGGATGCAAAGCGTATTTGGATGCACAAGCCAGATCTTGCTATTGTCCAGGCCAACAGCAACAGACTAAGAACGATGAGTCTAATAACAAGAATAAAAAGCGATACAAGGAGAATTACAATGGGAAGGAGAATAAGCAAAAAGCACCGCCATATGGCTGGAAGGATCCAACGGATATGTAGCCCTGACTTATTGGTTTGTGTTTGTTTTGTTATTTATTTGTTTGTGAGTAGTTCTTTTTCGTATTACTGTCCTTTTCTTTATGTACACAATAATTGTATTTATGAAAATTTCTATAAATATGATTGATAAACCAAAATCTGTAGTATATAATAAATCGGATAAGTAATTAGTAGTTACCTAAGGTTCATTATTGTTTAGGTATGTGTTTTTGGAATAGTTCACTATCTGTTCCGTCACTATAACACAATTATACAAAGGATTTGGAATGTAATTATTCTTAATTTGGCTTCAACTCATTTTATTTTAATGTTTTTACTCGTATATAGTGCATATTTTGTTGTGGGTTTAAATTTAAAACGATTTGGAAGGGACTATCATTGGACCATGGAGAGTTCTCTTGTCGGAGACCAATATTAAAAAGTTTATGTATTGATTATAGAGTGGTGTCTATTACATTTTGATTAGAAAATATGAATGTATGAAAATTGAAAAACGTGAAAACTATTATATTATATACATATACATATATATTTGAAAAGGAGAAGAGTGTACCTTTATTTGGGACCCAATTCTAGGGTTCTAGAGTGTTTTTTTAAAAATATTTTAACCAACAACAATTTTTGTCGCAAGATTAAAATATTATAATTTTGTTCAAATTAGACGGCGATTCACAAATTTTCTGTAAAACAAAAGAGACATGTGAATTGGAAATAATGTGTGTTAGAGAGAAAAAAAAGTTTTTTTGGTCGATATCGGACATCACTGATGTCAAAATAAAAAAAATAAATAATTTTTAAAGTTTTTTACTAAAATATTGCTGAAAATTGTTATCCGTGATTAAGTATCGCAATTTCGGAACAATTTCGTTGTTGGTATTGAGAGTATTTGGGGATTCTGTTGAAGCATCCTGATAATTTTATATTAGGTACCCAAATACTGCACATCCACTAGGACTAGTCCCTGGAGTGCAGAAACAATACTAGAAACAAATTTATTATTTTATCTGCAAATTTTTACTGTTTCTCACACTATTAAAACAGTGCCTTAACTGAAAAAGACTACTAACCTTAGGTGCAAATTTATTTCCACTGTGTGTTCATAAAATTGACGAAAATTATGGTTGCAAAACTAAATTTATTGAATTTAACAAATCTACTTTAAACTAACTAATAAAATGAACATAGCTGCAATACTGAATAACTAACCACATTATGGAAGTGAATCCGTTGAGTATTATCCTTGTTAAATCGGATAGTAAAGGTGATCGATTACTTTTTCGATATCCTTACCATATTGATACTCACAACGAGTCAAATAAACAAAAAAATCCAAAAAATCCTTATTCCGTATTTGTTCAAGAGGACATACTGCAAAGTCCACCACCGCAGACGTCCAACATTCATCAAGGTAAGTGAAATTTTGTTTGCCTTTTCGATTTTATTTTCAATTTCAGCACAACTTCAATTAAAGAACTTTATTCAAATCTAGAACTAAGAAATTCTTCTGCTTTATAACGAGCTATAGGGAACGGAGGAACTCAATAGAGTTTTGCTACCAAAATCAATCAGCAACATAGCCCCAAATAATACGTGATAGTTTTTTTTTTCTTTTTGAGAAATTCCCCATACTTGGATGATCTGTCTAATTAAACCAATCCTAATAATCAGTATAAAGAGACGCCAACATCCTCACTGTGTTATCAAGATTCAGCAGAAACGAGTATCGACTATGTCCATAGATAGCAATTTCCCGTAGAACTAGCAAGAGGTGAATAAACTGTTTCGTTCTCGAGAGATATAAGATTGGATGCTACATTCGAAATATGATAACACCACTTAAGATATGAATTGAAGACCTTAAGTAATGGAGTCTCGAAAGGAATTCGACGGTAGCAAAACTAAGTAGAATTGGAAAATGCTCACAGATTTGAAATTAGAACATTATTTCCATGGCTTCAGCTTTATGGACGCATTAGAGCATATTAATGGAACAAGGATTTTAAAAGGAATAATTTTCTTGAAGATTTTCTAGGTTGAAGACGCTTATTATAGGCTCACCACTAGTGAATGAAATCCCAAGATTTTTATTTATTTAAATATTTACCGACCTATTAGGAAATTTTGTTCCAAATAGTAATACTCTGAACAAATATAGATGAAAAAAGCAAATTGTCTTACTTCTATAGTTAGATTCCAATTATCTTAATAAAAATTAATACAAATACCTTTTAGGACAACTATCTGGCTTTACCGACGAAGTACTCTCAACATTATTTGCCGTCAAACCAAAATTATGCGATCGAAAATTTGAACTCAAAGTAAATGATGTTCGCTTTGTGGCCCATCCAACTCTATTACAATCGAAAGAGACCAAAGATCAAAATCAAAAAATTCTCATCAACATTGTTTTTGCACTACACGCTCAGGCCAGTTACTCGATCGTTAAGTGTTACTATGAGCTGAGTAAACGATTAGGTCATGCACTGGTGTATGAAGAAAAACGTGTTGGATATTTAACCGATGAAATGAAAATGATAATGAAAACTCACGATGAGGTTGCAACCATACTGGAGCAAGGAAAAAATACACAAAATCTGTCGGTGTTTGATTTGATTTTGGAACAGTCTACGTTGGCTCAATGTTTAAAATCAATTTATCATGATTTATGTACGACCGGATTGTTGAACACGACAATCAATCAATGGGTGACGCTCAGTTTCTGTTTACCACAGAAAGCTCATCAATTTCATAAAAAAGGTGTTGTCGTCGAACCGGAAGCAATCGATCGATGTTTACAGTCACTCAAACCATATCATGGAATGTTGCTGTTGGTCGATTTGACCGAACTTCTCGATTGTGTTCCGCCATCTGGAGCGAGAATGTTGTTTCAATTGATAAATGCCTATAATCCATTGAAAACACTTCAGAATATGGCTTCCGATTCGGACTTGGCAATAAAACATGTATAATATTTGTTGTTGTTATTTTACTAATATTAAATTTGCCAAATATTTAAGGTCTACGAACTAGTTGGCCATTTAGTCTATTGGGCGAAAGCGACAATTATCTATCCATTGTGTGAAACAAATGTTTATGTTATTGCTCCGGATGCTCCGTTGCATACTCATTCACCGTTGGTGGAAAAATTTTCCATTAAATTTCCCGGTACATCATTGTTTGAGGTGATCAGTGATTTTTCACTGCCAACATCTATTGGTCATTTAACAACACCGTTACAACATCCCACCCGTCAGGGTACCCTTGCCCAAATGGTATTGTGGATGCTTCAACATCATTTACTGATGCAACTTCATACGTACGTTCAATTCATGCCAACCGATCAAGGTGAATGCAACGATCAACAATCACCAGAACTTGGAGTGGTTGAAGACAATGACAATCAAATATCAGTTTCACCAGATGATTTGTAATTCAATTCTAGGTGGTACAAGGATGTGACAAATGGTTTTAATTTCGATTGATTTCAGACAAGATGGATCACTTCTTAGTATGTCTAGTCAACCGATGCCAGTACCAAATACAAGCCGTAGATCCATTACCGATGAACGCTATTCGGAAATAACCGATTCCACTTCGGATAATATTGTGGCACAGACTGGTTCTAGTCAAAAGTCAAACTACAGGTATTTAATCCAATTTATTGACCATCAATTAATATCCCCAAACAAAAATCGAAAATTCTTATTTAGCACAACACAATCGGCATCTCTTAGCACAGAAAATGGCGAAAGTCTAGCTTCCGTTGAAGATGAAGATAAAATCAAAGAACTTCTGATGACATTCCAAGAACCAGAACGATCGGCCATCAGAGATTTGCCAGCCTCATCGAATGTTGAAGATTTGGCATTGATGGTTAAATTATGGCAAGCCGGTAAGTACCTATTGCATGGTATCGTCATTTTTATCTTTAATTGTCGTCCATTTTTTGTATAGGATATTTTAAGGGAGAACATCATTTAGAGGAAATTATGTATTTCGAAAATTTAAGACGTTCCCAATTATTACAACTTCTCGATAAATTTAGAGATGTTCTGATTATATATGAAACGGAAGATCCAGCCATAGCCACGTTGTACACACAAACGTAATCGAATAATAGTTTTATTGATATTTTTTAATTTAATACTGACAACGAAAATGACGCGGGTTTTTAATGATTAATATAAATAAATGAGATTTTTACATTTTAATTTTAATGTTTTACTATCGATTTGAGCCTCCTGTAAGAAATTTCTGCAGAACCATCTTAGGTATCGGTTCGACTATTTCTATGTCTGAAATAAGGATCCTTAACATTGAATATTTCTTTAGGTAATCTCTAAGATTCCCTTCGAGGGAAAAATTAATTCATTTTAATTAGCTAATTTGTAATTGGTTCATGAAGATAGTAGTGCCCTCCATTTTTAATAATTTAGACTGGACATAGGTACGTATCTGGACAACTTCTTGAAATTCATGGTATAAAACTAATAATTTTTCGGTGTATTCAGGACATTTTTATATGGGATTTTGGGGTGGCGAGAACTTTGGCATTAAAATAGGCAAAATCTTTCTTACAAATTTTGTTGTTTTTGTTAGATAATATGAAGTCACAATTGTTGATCCCTAACACCACACAATTGGATGTTTTGTAATTTTTCTTCTAATTTTCTATTCGACAGCCTTTTTTTTTTTTGATCACGAATATTACATAAATTTTTATCCTTGAGAAACTTGATACATACTGTGATAGAGGAATTTTTATGGAGGGTCAACTTTGAATGTCTTTCATGTAAATTTAAGATTAGGATTAATCTGAAAATAAATCCAATAATGGTATAACAAAGAGATCAAAAGAACATTAAATTTATTCAATAAATACCATTCCGATTTAGGTGAATAGTAAGTGAAATGAAATGATTAAGAGATTATTGTAAGAAATCCATATTTTAATATTAAAAATTATTGATCAGCTTTTAGTATTTTTTTTCTTCCATGATAAATAAATTTATTTCATTGCGGCGGCAACTTGAAATTGTTGTTGATACTTTTGAAATTTCTCCCTATGTGAATCCTGTTTTTTCTCTAACGTTTCCAATGTATCATGACACCGTTTCAATTCACCTTTTATGTAATCCATACGTTTAACAACATTCTGTCGACTTTCTTCTAAATCTTGTTTCACCAAAACCGGACCAAACAGTTTGTACACCTTATATGGGGAGAATGATAACAAAATTTTGTGATTAGCAACACTTAACCTTATAAACAAAAATAGGATATTTGATTCAAAAATTTATTTACTTTGTTTTCGGGTACCAAAGTATTTAGTTCATCAAGAACGCATTTGTTTTCATTTAGTTGACCATCTAATAGTTGTCTTTGTTGCAACAGTTTATTGAATTCTGTAAAAAGAATACGGAAATTATTTAAGGTATTATGATGATAATAGAAATAGCTATTTGAAGGATGATTAAACTACTAAATTTTCAATTTATTCAAAAACAATTACATATTTATGGCCAGAGGCCATGTTTAATATACATAAGGCAATATGATTGGAGCGAAATAGCTTTAAAAAAAAAGTACTTAAATAATTAAGATATACAAGATAATTAAGATATATGCAAGGAATTATTACATTTTAAATAGTTATGAGATACAAAAAAGAAATACAAATTGAATAAAGCCGTTACAAAGTAAAGTTAGTTTACAAAATTTAGAAATAAGTTAGGAATTTGTATCAAATCTTAGAGGATAGTTGGAGGAGGTATGGACGTGAAGGGATAGATACTAGTGTCAAAATCGAGAAATGGTCACTAAAGTCTGCTGAAGTTACCGAAAACATTCCCTCCTAAACCCCCCGAGAGTGTCGGCCTGCTTAACTTCGGATGGAAGTTGATTCCATACTCTGGTTGCGTGGGCAATGACAGACCTACCTGAGATGCAACATAATAATGTCTATCAAGTATTGTGAAGCCAACTCTAAAATGCATATTTGTTTTGTCAAAGTCAAGATTACACCTCTTATTGGCCTAATAATGTATACTTCTCGAAGTTCCTTTTCTGTTCTGTTGAGTAACCCACAACTACAGTCCATATTTAAGATTATTCAATCCAACAACAGCTTGAGACAGAAAGTTCCCAATTTTAGATGGCCGTGAGAGATACGTGGTAAAAGTAAAATTGTTATTTTACGTAAAATGTATCAAGAAAAACTAGCACATTAAGAGTCTGGACCTTCTACCATTTTTCCTGATGAAAATAGTTAGCAGAAGGTTAGAGATTAAGGAAAGGTAAATTTGATTTAAAATAGTCTTTTAATGTACGCGTATTGTTCGGATTTTTCGATAAATCTCTAAATCAGATGGAAAATCCCTGAATTGAAATTTATGTACAATTAAAATTGTCTAGGTATGTCTCAGAAGTATTAAATTGTTCGATTACGACTATATTGCATGCATAAATAACCAATAAATTAATGGAAATAATCATTTACCTTTATTTGCGGCCTTAAATAACTCTAATTCCTCTTGGATTTTTTTCTGAATGGCCGCACTATCTTTATCCATTATTTTATATTTTTTAAGGATTCAGAATTAAAAATTAAATTCCGTATTTTGTCGTAATTCGCATAAATTTTGTTGCGGCAGAAGAGAAGCGATGATCGATGAACGCATTAAAAACGATATGTCAAAAGTTTTGAATAACAATTTTTCGAAATGAATTTCGAAATAGTTATGGCTGCGAACTTTTTTAAAGCAATCATCGATTATTGTGATTTTTTTTGGAAGGTGGGTGATACTTAAAAAATTTAAATCTACTATGGAGACTTTATTCTCTTTCGACTGCACCCAGTAATGAGTAATTTCTCTCTCGCCTTAGGCTATCAGATAATATTTGAGACGTTAGTTATAGAATGTAGATAATTGTAGATAATTCACAGTTAGCATTTATATTTTTCCCACAAGTTGTCTACTAGCAGGGATGCCAATGAAAAATAAAACTATTTTAGATATGGTCGCATACAATAAAAACTAACCGGAAATAGAAAATTCATCACAAAGAATAGATGGCAGTAGAATTTGGCATTTTCTGAAATAAACAGACTTTGGTCACCTACTTACGGGCCAAATCAAATAGGAAGTAGATGGCAATAGAATAAATATTCTAAAATAAAGGGTTTCAAACGCCTACTTGCGGGCCAACCTTGTTGTGTTCACTCAAAAATACTAAAATGGCGACCATTGTGTAGTTTTTGAGACGTGAAAAAGATTTTCAACAATAAAAAATCATAATTTATGGTGATTAAAATTATAATGTGCAGTGAATTACATGCTTTTACTGTACAGAAGTGGTTAAGTGATAAATTTATTACAATAAAAGCTCAACAAACGATATTGGGTCGCTGAAAAAGTCGACAAGTGAGTGTTTACATATTTTAAACGTTTCCCATTTGCGTATATAATATTTATCATATAATTTGCTTAAATTGAATAGAATAACCAAAATGCGAATTTTTTCTCATTTTTTGGAATAGTTTTAGGACTTGTAACTTGGTCGGGGGACTCGTGCATCGTTTTTCAATGTTAAAAGTTTTTTATTGATTTAGAAATTCAAGCTCCTTTTATGCCAATAATGAACTATTTTACTGCTAATTGATAAAAATGATATTTCCAATATTATATTAATATATTAAATAGGTTTTTTCTATTAGATTAATATTGTTTTGATTTTTTGCACAAAAATGGTAAACGAAAAATGGCGTTGGCCTTTTTGTCTTTTACCCAATTTGCTTGGAAAAAATCAAATTTCGATTGAATTTAATCTTTTGCTAATCATTTTATAGTTATTTAATCCATATTCAAAAAAAATTTGTACAGTTTTATTGGAAAATGATCATTAGCAGAGTTCTTTCCTAAATGAAAATTGTGCCACCGCTTTAAAACGTACCGCCATTGTTATTCTCCGCATATTTTCCTAAAAAAAAATAATTCTGCGGCCAAAATGTCTGTGGCAATAGGTCAATTTTATTATTACAGCATTTATTGTTTATTTGTATTTCTGTATATAAAATGAAGCAAATTAGTATTCGATTAAATAACATTTAATAATATGACTTGAGAATATTCACGAACTTCGCTCAGTTTAGGAGTGGTGTTGTCAGCACGGAGAAATATCCACCATTTTTTCCGTCATTTTTTTTTTTTATTGTGCATGTCTTCTATGTTGGCAACAGTTTACTAAAATAATATCTCGAATTCTCGAACGAGAGTCGTCCGAGTAACATTCAATAAAAATAAATTTTGATATAAAAAAAGAATTGAAGAATATTAAATTGTTTTTCTGGATTTTTGCTTTCATTTAACCTCCAGATTGATACACTGATACTTTTGGTACACATCTGGAAAAAAAACGATTTTCTTATGTTGGCTCCTTTGGGTAAAAAAAAATAATCAATAAATGAAACAACAGCGAACCAGAGAGACTACATACACGTTGGCTATATTATTATATATTGTGCAACAAAATATTTTGTATTTACCTGTGACGTGAATATCTGTTACACATATTTGTAATGCAAAGTACTTATGGACGATCAAAGATCAATATTGATATCTTGTATATGCACACATCATGACAACCATTTCTATAAGTATGTAATCTAATGGTAATCGGCTCGACTCAATGAGAGGTCAAAGCTCTTGAATTGTAATGCATCGTGCACCTCTATCTACATTTACATTATTCATTGAAGGTGGATTTGATGAAAAATGTGTATATAAAAATAATTTCAAATATCTAGGTGTAACAATGTTATATGAGAAGCTACATAATTTACGTTGACCTTATGAACTGAACAGAGGCGTCAGTTTGTAGTTGTCTAAAACTCATTGTTATTTCCTTCGTAGATGTTGCAAAAGTAATCATAAGATTTGCTATTCAAGAGAGAAATAAAACGACAACTCACAAAGTTTATTTAACCAATTAAAATAAATAAAGGATCTCAAAGAATTTTCTTTATAAAAGTTAAACTAGAGTCGGCCAATCAACAGAAAGCAAACAAAAAGATGGGCTAATTATTTGCAAATCTTATAAATTATCATTAAGCTTTGATTACACAATTCAATCAAATGTGTATTTTAAAAGAGCTTTGGTTCTCAAAGTTTTCAAAAAAGCCTCCCGATAAATATGATTTTGACTACATACCAAACAATTATCTTTTTGGGTATTTATAACAATTTAATTAATATAAAATTTCAAATAACTTATCAATTGATTTACAGCAACTTAAAATACGTAAATAATGAAAAGATTTTAAGCTCAAGCTATAATTTGCTAGTCGACTATTATAGTTTTAACATGATCCTTCGAGACCATTCAGATAAATGAGAAAATATATTGCAGATCGATGATGAAAAGAGTTTTGGGCGTGTCCATCTGTAGTAGATTGTTTTGGCTTCAATGATTTGGGAATTAGTTGACTCACGAACATTCCGAGTTGATAGAATAATTTCAAACAAATTTAACTTTCCAATTTGGAGAGACGAACTCCGCAGATGAATTTATAAGAAGTATTATAAACTGATAGTCAAAAAAAAAGATTGTAAACAGTTCCCTAATTTCTAATAGACCAAAAATCTCCTACCGTTACACAGTGGCACTAAAATCGATTTAATGTCATTTTCATGTACTTCCCATATACCATCTCCATCATACAATACATAGTCGGTCGAACTTACTATATTTTGTTTCAGTTATTTTTAAACGTATAATTTGTTCATACAAAAATATTATAGACTTACAGTCAAAATAAAATTATTTTGCATATGTAAGTGTTAATAAAAATATTCTTTGGTGTCAGGTTAAACAAATATTCATTTTTGTTTAAATTGATTCAGCTGAAATTGTTGACAATTTATTATTTATTGTTATTGTTATCAAGTCAGCAAATTTATCAATATAAAAATAAAATAATGAAATATCTAAGAATCTGAAGGTAATTTTTAATAATTATTTATGTAAACCGAAAATTTAAATTTTTAAAATCTGGTTAAAAATTAAATTTTTCAATCAAAATAATTATACTGCCATTGTAAGAAAATGGAAACTTTTAACAATTTTAAAGTTGAAACTTCAAAATAATTTTTAAAAACTTCTTATTTCTATGATATATGTACCTATGGCTATCGGTGAAGAAGAGAAAGTTTGAAAAAAAAAATATGTTCCGGTCGTATCGTAATTTTCCTTCTACTTTTACAATAATAATTATTATAATTTAATTTTTATTATCAAAAATCTCATTGAACACCGGCCAAAATAATACCTTTATCAAGAAATTTGTTTTAATGATTTTTATCATTCTTTATTAATTTTTGTTTGAAGTTTGAAGTTCTGTCACAGAAAATTGAGGTAGACCGAATTAAACAATAAAATTATTTATATGATTAATTTGTCAACAAACCATTCGATAAAATTGCGAAAAAATGAAAACAAATATTTTTTTATTTGTGATATTTAAATTATCTATGCATATGGTATATAGACATTAAACACTTTAATTTGACTTGCGATACTCATTAAACAATAAATAATAAATAAAAATGATTGTCAGAACATTTAAAAATATTGTTAATAATCCATAACGTAACTCATAACAATATACATATTTGTTTATAAATACAATTGAAAATATCAATCAATAAACGTAATTTATTATTTTTAAACCGATTAAACACTTCGTTGCATTTATAATTTGTTCATTTGGATACGGTCCAATTTTTTGGTTTTTCTTGGGCTAGCTGTTTTTGGCTAAATTATGATGATAACATCTGTAGATCATATTCAATAACATTTATGGAATATGATTTTTATTATACGAGTAATATAACGCAAAGAAAATATTTTGTTGTTGTTGTAATCATACAAATATAGAATACAAAAAATCGTCGAAATGTCATCATTAATTCAATTAGCAACTGGGTCTAATTTTATGAAATTTTGTACTCCGTGTAAAATAATCAATCATTAAATTTGAATATATTCTCTCTACTTGAAGAATTTTTATACGACAATGCAAAAATCCGAACTTTTTCTTTTATCTTCTAGTGCTTTTTTTTCTACCTTTACCTCTCCCGTTTTTATTCCCGTATGATGTTAATCAAGGGTATTATAACTTTGGTAC
The DNA here is from genome assembly GCA_026745375.1 of Platyura marginata. NCBI lineage: Eukaryota > Metazoa > Arthropoda > Insecta > Diptera > Keroplatidae > Platyura > Platyura marginata. Next base: position 38 of record JANSTT010023847.1, on the reverse strand, counting down.
GGAGTTTGTAACGCCCCTTAATACTCATCGTAGAAAAA
>JANSTT010023836.1:0-39118 GCA_026745375.1 Platyura marginata | reverse complement strand
ACATATATATAGTGTTATTTCAATAAAGATACCTAGATATATATATATATATATATATATATATATATATCTATGACATAAAATATAGAAGTCATAAATTTTTTTTCTTTTACAATAATTAAGCAGATCTGTATGTGGGATACGCAATGTATAATGAATGAATAAATGTTTTATAAAAATATTAATTTTATTTACTAATTAATTTAGTTTTTTATAATTTAGTTTGGCAGCTGTGTTACACTTAAATATTATTTTAGTGATATGAAAATAAATCAGTTTTTTTTTTCTTACACTGAACTCTTTCTTATCTATGAAAAATTTAAGACGTATTTTCGTATTCAATGTAACCACATTTTCTATCTATCTATGTATGTGATTCTAGAATTCTAGATCAATAAGCATAAAATGGATGCTGCAATTTTTGTATTTATTTTTTAAATCAATTTCCATGCACACTTTGTTAGTTAAAAGAGAATTAAAACAACATTTTTCGTTTATTTATAATCATGAGAGTGTGAAAAATATTTTAAAAGTTGTCAGCATCTTCGGCAATTAAAAATATTTCTATAATACCAACCATAATGATTTTATATATTTATGTTGTGACTGCCTATATTAAAAAAAGATTGGAGATTGGAGACTGCTAGAGGAGCTTCTCACAATTTGGATTCTGGATTGATTGTAAAGTTTTTTCTTTTCTTTTTTCAAAAGTGTGATCTCAAAGAAAATATTTCCTAATCAAATCTTCAACGCAAATCTTTTGACAAACAAAATGTATGTCGGAAAATATCTATTTTGGAAAATCTGTGGATGTGAAAAACGTGGAATGTGATGAATAATATTTTTTTTAATTACGGAGGAATGTATGACTTAGGTGAGGTGTGTTCGCGAAATTTCTACAAAATATTGTCTTTTTGATGATCAATATTGATTTTACTTTTTGCCTTGATCAATTTGATTAATTTTATATATTATATTATATAATTAAATATATTCATAGACATCGATATTGTGAATTAATCATTTTAGTGATTAGGTATCTACTTTACAACAATCATTCCATTTATATAACAATTTAAGTGTCTACCTATTCTAAAAAAAACGTCTTACTATGATATCACTCGTTATGATAGGTAAAAAGTAGTAGATTTTAGTTGAAAAATTATTTTTTTTTTAAAATAGGGAATGTTATTAATCTATTTAGGTTATGAACCTATATAGATTTTATATAGAAATTTTCAAAATTTTTTCGCGTTTTTTCATATTTTCTCCACACTTGCAACAAAAACACGTTTTTTTTCGATTTGAGGGAAAAGGGAAGGGTAGGGAACAATAAGTGAAGGGGAAGTGTAGGGCAAGTTTGGAGAAGGGTATGAAAGCCGTATTAGCTTTACATTTTTATAAAATTTTAAAAATATGTATACCTACATTAGCTCTGCTAGTCGTTAAATATGACTAAAATTGTCCGAATAAGGCTGTCTTCAATTTAGGTGACTTTACCTTCTACTCATTCTATTAAAAACACTGCAGTAAAATATCCACATTTTACCAATTGTCTAAAAACATCTATTACTAGTATTAGTTTATAACCGGAGAGTGGTAAACAGAGGTCCATAATGGATGACGTGCTTATGGGCGATTTAAGACAAAGAGCTCAAATTTCAATAAGTTTGTTTAGATTTGGTCAAAAAAAAAAATTGGTTCTGAATTCTAAATATTGTAGGTGCAAATTTAAAAGTTACTCATAAATCACGAAGCAAGCAACATTTTTTTGAAGTTTTTTTTTTTTATATAAAAAGTATAACAAATCTGTTTAAAACTAAATGGGTTACTTATTAATTATATGTACCTTAAGTAATCGATTGTATTTATTGTATAGAAAAACGTGCGTGACAGGCTGAATAGTTTTTGATAAGGAATTTCACTGTGGATAACAAATAAATAGCCTTGCGTCGATGCTCCCAAAAGATTTGTTACAAATCTAATTTTGTACGTACTGATTATGTGGATTTTTTTATTGATTTTTCTTTTTAAAAAAAAGCTCGGAATTGTTTATTTAAATTCATGGCAAGTTGTCGAAATTTTATTTAAATTTACCTGTTTTAAAATTTCAATGATAAAATAAATTTAAATATTTTTTGAACTGATTGCAACACTAATAAATTAATTAAATAACATAAGGAATTTTAATACACTTAAATACGTAGCCAATAATATTAGTTCGTATTCTAAAAATAAATAATTTAATTTCATTAAATGTGATTTTTATTTAATTTTGTACGAAAATACTTTTTAAGTTACCAGCATCACAAATTTCGTGCATATTCGCTTATTTTTAAACATTGTGTGGTTTGTGTTGTAAATGGAGTTTTTTTTTATATAGTCTTAACTAGAAACATTACGAAAATATAATAAAAATATACATATACATCTCATTTTTTTCTATTCTTAATAATTAAATAAATTCATTAGGTATTTCACTCATTCTTCGTATAATTTTTCTTTTTTTTCTTCTTCTTAATTCTGACTAAATCTAACTACTCGCTGCCAGTCGGCTGCTATCACGATTTTTGTGATTGTATTTGAATTGTTGATCCAAATCGTGGCAAACTAAGACCAAATTTAGTTTCAATACCATTAAGCATTGGTACGGCTGCTCGATATCCTCCGATATGATCTAAATTCGTTTTCTTTACATCCGGTTCAATGGTTTTTATTTTGGATACATCAGATCCAGCCGGTCTTGAGCCACCAAAGTCAACATAGAATACACGCTGCAATAATTCGTACGTGACCAATGTAACACCAAATTGTGGAGATGAACGAAAAACTCTAGCTAAAATTCAAATATAAAACAATGAAAAAAAAAAACAAAAAAAAATTAACTAAATTACCAGTGGCACCTTTCCAGAAAGCTCGGGGACCTTCTTCGCGCATAATTTTTCTAGTTGCATCCAATACACCTGTATATGTAGTTTGTCCTTGTCTAGCCACGACTTGTAATCGAGTTTTGATAACATCAGCTGGTGTCACTAAAGATGCAGCTGGTACACCGGCTATTGCACCGGCAGCCAACAATGTCAACGGATGATTGTACCTAAACGATTGTCAATTAATAACAATAATAATAGCGAAAGGAGCAAAAACGAACCCATCCTCATCGGCAAATGCTGCTTTTGTATGTGCATAGGCTGGAAAATATATTGCCGAAAATGGTACATCCCTAAGCAAACATGCTCGGGCACCTTTATAAAGACCAAATAAACCTAATTCCTTAACAACACCTAAGGCACTTACTTTAGCCCCGCCAGCAATTTCACCCGCAACTTGTAATCTAATTTTAACTATTTCTAAAGGATTTGTAAATACCACTTGTGATCCACCGGCACATGCACCGGAAATTATTTCACCAAACATTGTAATTGGTCCATTGTTTGGTGTTAATTTGTCTCGTACTAAATCATTTACGGTGAGTTTGATGGCCTTTTCCGGAGCGACTCCCATCAGCTGCGGTACTAAGCCACGGTATAGACCAGCAAAACCTTCATGTCGTATAACCTAGAATATAAGTATGGTTAAAAGGAAGTGGTCCTTAACATTATGTTGGTAGTAAACCTTTTTACAACAATCCATTGAATTTCGATATGCAACTTCACCGACAAATGATCCCGTTCTTTGATTTTGCATTCGAGTTTTTACTAAATCGATTGGATAGACAGCTGTAGCTCCAACGGCTGAAATTATTTTTTTGATTTTTAAAACAAAAATGATTAACAGAGTTTTTCTTTAAGAGTCATTTAAGGTTCATCTAAACGAGCTTCTAAAATCTCTCTCTTAAGTATCGAATGACTTACAAAAAAAGGCTGGGTCGATCTTACTTTACTAAATATGATTTTTTTTATAAAATCAACAAATTTGCTAGTATGGTTCATAATTATTGAGGCCAATATAACAAAAATACTTATCCAAATAGTCTCGATCACAATAACGATCAGACACGATCAAATAAAAAAGTGATAATGCAAACTTTTGTCTTGTTTTTGCAAGTATGGAGAATTTAATCTTGTTGGTTACAGAATCTGGGGGCAGGAGTAGAAAACGAAAATAGGAAGATCAAGGACAACTAATTTGCCATTGGTATACATTTGAAGACTAACGGTGATGTAGCGTATCCAATGTGATTTGAGGCATTTGAATTTTATGGCGGAATTGACAATTTACAAAACGAGCGGCCCAATTTTTACAATCTCTTGAAAATGATTGGGAGATCATTATAATCATTATAAAAGCAATTTTCTTTGATTTACGGAAAAAATTCTCTACAAAAATCATTCTCGATCTAAAAAAAATCAATTGTGTTTTGATGCAAAAACAGTTATTATGAATGATCCTGGAAAACTCCATAGAGCTCTTAACACGTTAACTGCCATACGACGCGATGGGATTCGTATGCATTTCTATGCAATTGAGCCAAACGATGGCCAGTCGTCGTAATTAAAGTTTATTGGCGGCTCGTGACAATTATTGATTCCATGATCGTGGCGGTTCTTTAAAAAGTGACACAATACTAAAGATATGGTTTTGAAACTTTGTATTTTTATATTATTTTAAGTTTTTAGCATTTTTGGCTAAGTGAAAGTAAAGTTAACCCTTTAAGGTCTATACATTTTAACCAAACCATTTTAAAAAGCTACGAGTACTTTTCTTTTTCAGAATTTAATGGTAAATGTTTTCGTAAATTTTCCATTTTAAGAAAACGCTAACCCTTTAAGATCCAAACGGTGCCTTTAAAGAGTTAACTTTTAAAAATATGTTCATGCACTAAAAACATAAAGAAAGTCTCTCTGAGCGGATTTAGTTGAATTTTATTATTTTTTTGGTTAACTCTTTTATGTTTAAAATGTAATGGACTTTAAAGGGTTAACTATTTTCAAAAATGCCATTTTTATTCCACAAATGGAAATAATTCAGCTAGAATTTTGAGTAATTAAAAACATGGCACGCGACATGATAATAAAATCAAATTAAATAAAAAAAAAAAAAGGTCAAAGTAATTGACATTCTAATCATTATTACTCAGGCATCTTAGTATTATCTGTACTGTTTATGGTCATTTTATGGTATTTAAAAATCAAATAATTTATTCATAAAAAAAAATGATAACACCACGTTGATGTATAATTATGTGGCATTACATTTTTTCTTTTAATTAATTATGGTAAAAAAAAATCGTTTTATGAATATTTATTTATACAAAAAGGCACAGTTTACGTTGTCTGCAACCGTTGTTAATTAAAATTACCTCCATTATGCCTGCATTAATTAAAAATAGTTGATATTTTGTGTACATTTCTCAATTAGATAATAAAAGTGTAAGATGTGTGTCTTTACGTCATTTCTAATCGTATCTTATCACTCATTACGGTCGTTATATTAATTTTATTTAATCAGTGACGTTTTCAAAAGTGTTACCAACCCGAAAATCATCGTTAAAAACTTGGCAATGTGTATAATTAACAGATTTTCAGGAAAATCGAAAAATTACCTACCTCCAGCTAGAGCTCCAAGTGAGAACCGATAGACGCTCTCAAGAATTTGAATAAAAATACTTCGATCGTCTGGACTGGATACAGCCTTTATATCCGTAAATCTGGCAGTAATATGTTTGGTATAATGTTCGGGCGCAATGTTACTTAAATCTGCATACATAAGTCGTCTAAAATATAAATAAAGAAAGTTTAGAATCTTTGTTTTTTGGTTTTTTTGTTTTGAATAAGAAAAAAAAAATCTAAATTCTATGTTCGATAAAAAAACACTTTAAAACAATAAAACTTGCCTATTTTTATTAAAACTACGTTTCCACCAACTTTGAAAGCATTTGAAACATTTATTTAATATTTATTTTTTAAACTTAAGTAGTAACTTTAGTAAACTTTTTAAATAAAATGTCAACAACAAAATACACAAAAAAAAATGTTTAATTACCCAGATTGATGTAGAACACCAGTTAATTGATACAAAATATCAATTTCCAATGGTGTTATTTGGCTCATTGTTTGTGACGATTGCAATAATTCATCTTTGGCTATTGGTTCGAGACGATTTCCTCCAGCTGCATTCAGATAAATTCGTTTTATTAATTCCATATTATTCAATAGAGAATTAAAGGCCATGAAATAGGGAAAACTAACTTTATGCCCTTCGGTTACCTATATTTGGTAGATGTTCACTTTTTAATTTTACAAAATATTTCATTATTGCAACAAAAACACATAATTTTTTTTTTAATTTTTTTTTTGTAAACTTACCGCAACTAAATTATCTTTAACATCTGGCGTTAGGAGATGACTTTTCACATTGATCATAATATCTTTAAAATCTAATGACGAAATATACCCCGTTCCAGATGGATCTTTACTTTTAAACGCTTCCATCGCATATTCTTCATGAAAATCATGGAGCAACTGACTGAATTCAGAATAGTTGATCACACGGTGTTTGTCCTATTAAATTTTGATTGTATCTTTAATAATATTCTAATAGTAGAGAGTAATTTAGGATGGACTTTCAAAACAAGTTAATATGTAGTATTAAATGTACCTTGCCAAAATAACGCTGAATAAATGGACCATCCAATTGAAATGGAATTTTTGCATGCAAATCTGTTTTTTGTATTATACTAGCAAAATCGGCTAGAAAAATGAATATCCAATCTTAGGCATAATACTGAAAATGTTATTTTATAATAAACTATACTATAGGTTACTGTTCCATTTCCATTTGTATCGAATAGCTGAAATGCCGTTTTGTACAGGGCATCTGGAGTACATAAAAGTCCTTCAAAAGCTTGAAATTCAGCAAATGATATGAGGCCATCTTTACTTGTGTCGGCAATGCCAGCCAATAATTGAACGGCTTCCTATGTTAGAGGAAACATAAGACATTTATTGAACTAATAATCTACATAAACACCATAAAAAACGTTATGGGTGACCACGGCAGAGGTGCGTGTTAAAATCTTATCAGCGTACAGATATGAGAATTTTTTTTTTCTTTTCTTTTCTCGATAAGTTACATAAGTAATTAACTTGAACGTCATTAGTATAAATCAATACAGATATTCATGCGATTGCATATTAATTGGGAACATTACCTCATTATATGTGGATTCTGGAAATAGTCCTAAATATCCTCGAACGAAATCTTCATTGGTCATATAGTATTCGCCGGTCGATTCATGTGTGGCATATTTGAGGAATACTTCTCTTAACTTTTCTGTGGTGGCACGTTTTATTTGTGTTGATCCCTGAAATAATAGAAAAAAAACAATTTTTTACAAACAAAATGGTAGGTCAATTAAATTTGTAGCAAATCACTTTATCAATTTTGGATATCATATTTAGCAACAACAACAACAAAAATCACTTAAAAAAACACTGTGCAATGTACGGCACTTGTTGAGGACCCCTATTCAAACCAAAAACTAGAATTCGGTGAAAAATAGAGTTACAGATAATTTCAAGTAATCTTCAAATATATATATATATATATCGTTATCATTCACTGGAGTGGGGAACATTCAGATAACAAACGTATTTGCATCAAATTGTCGTGATTTCATTCAGCTGATTTGGATGTAGCATTTTTGAAAGATAGAAAAACCTACATTTTTCAGTTGGATAGATTTATTAGGTCTGTCTTCTGATAAAAATTTAATTTACACTTCGGTGTATTAAATGATTTCGTTGCTAATCCAGATTCAACTAATTAAAGATGTCTAGAGTGACTCTGTCTATGTTTGTAAAAGATTTCAATCTAAATTAGTTATTTTAATAATACTAAGTATGTACCTACTTATTAGTAATCGGATAGACCTTAAAGATTAAAAAGAGAATTCCAATTTCTAATTTTCGGGAGCGTAATTGAATTTTAGATTTTTTTTTATTTCAATCAGCAGAACATTATTTGGTCAAAATCTTTGATGGTGAATTTCCTTTAGATTGTTATTGACCGACAAAATTGGCGAAAATTGATTATGACAAAATATTCTGGATGAAATTGGTGTCCCTTACTTAATAGGACATTTATTTGGACCTTATAACTAATTTTACCGACCATCGATCGGGAGGACCCGGATTCAAGATCGACTGGGGGTGGTGATTCTGAGGTCGGGTAGTTGGATTGCACTTAAAAACAGTCTAAATAGTTGCGATTATCTCAAGAATGGCAATACTTAAACAATGCCGATGGAATGGCGAGCATTTGTACGGTTTTCAGAAAAGGAAACACATCAAGTGCTGCATTATTCCACACAAAAAGAGATTGTCATGTCAATTGAGATAAAATGTAAAACAAAGGTACAGTAAAAACGTGGAATATCTATGGACCCACAAAAGAATATCTATGGAGACTCCTTTTTTCTATATAAACTACAGTAACCTTAATTAAGTGTCACTTAAAAGAAACTTCAACAATTTAGCTAATTTCTCATGATAAATAATTCACAGCCGGCCATATATACAAAAATAAACAATTTACGGCAATACCCAATAGCTTTTGATGTCAAATAAAGGTCTTAAGCGATTTACGATTATTTCATTGTTAAACTATACATAGGTACATTATTTCCTTGACGTTGTTCTTATCTTACCGGACCGTTCAATATAATATAGATAGATAAACAATTATTATGATATATCTACGTATGCTGTATGTGAATGTGGCACATATAGATTATTTGTTAATAATATTAATAATATTTAAGATATGAGAGCATATGAATGAACACGTGGTACTGTAAACTGGTGATTTAAACATTATCTTGACAATTTTTATCTTGAATTTTTTGATTTTATTTTGGTTGGCATAACAATATGAAAACAAAATGTGATTTATTAATTTCCATAAGATAAGATGTGCGTGATTCGTTTTACATAATAATGAAGATCGGAAATTCTTGGAATCTGCTGATAATTTAAATTTTCTAAAGCATTACTACATTTCATACATTATTCAAAATATTGGTTTCAAACATCAAAAATGTAGAAAAAATATGCCAAAATTTAATTTAATACAACATGCAACCATAATATATGAAAGCAAAAGACTGATTAAACAGAACAAAATCCAGAAGATCGTTTTTTGCGACAAAGGGACGTCCCTTTCCACAGAAATTAGAATTAGAATGGATATTTTATAGTGATTTTGTATAAGAGTTAACGGTAGGTCAAGAATATTGTCACCTTCTATTACCATATACAAAATATAAAACCTTTTTTGTTTCCAAATTCATATTATAAACCAGTAATATTTAGCTTTGAGTAACTTCAGTAAATTGAACACAAATAATTTTAAAAAAACCCCTTCAAATGACATAAAATTAATTGCAGTGCCATAACAGTAGGTTGTGGAACTTTTTGGTCTATGAATGAAATCTTTATTTTTGTATTCTCTATAATTGTTGTCATATTAACTTTCTCCACATTCCGACTATCTTTCGAGTAAATGAATATATAATTTGTTAATAAATGAATGGTTTATATCAAAATTAGGTACACACTGTACCGCAGCCTCCCCTATACTATGTCCCATTTGCTCTAAAAACAATAGAGATCTTACTTTAGGGCAATATAATAAACTGTTAGCCCTCTAGCTTGTCGTTTAGTCGGAATCTTGATCACGAACACGATCACAACATTTTGTATTCCAACTTAAAATTACACAAGAAAGACAATGGTGTTAAAATTTGTTTTCCAAGATCAGCATTAAGTAATTAATGGACGTTACAAGCTCCGTACCAAAGATATAATACCCTTTGATTGACATCATACGGCCATACGGGTATAAAAATGGTAGTAGCCCCATATAATGCAAAACAAACAAAAAAGCTTTTTCTATTTAGTTTTTCAAAATTTCATTATTTATTGGGGAAAAAACATGACAAAACAAGATTTTCACAAAAAAATGTACATTGGAGAAGAGTCCAAGCACATAAAAAAAAATCAAAATTTCAAATCATTTCAGCAATCCTTTATAACAGGCAAACAAGGATGGATGGATTTTGACTTAAGTATGATTCAAAACGTGAACAAATCACAAAAAAAAACGAAATCGACATGATTATCTATAAAGTTTGATGCGGATCTTAATAATAATAATAATAATAATAATAATAATAGTAGGAAAGACTGCCGTGTTGCCATAATGTTATTTTTAACAGAATTTTGGAACAGAGGAGCATCACTAATTCTTAATCTCCTGGGCAACACATCAATTTAAAAAAAAAAACAAAAAATTGACTTTACTCACAAAAATTCGAACAAATGAAATAAAAAAAACCCAATTAAATGTTGTGTAAATGGTAAATTAAACATAATTCGCATGCAATCCATTACTTTTCATCAAACAACAACTACTATACATCCATGACAATGAAATTGATTTTTCACATATAATAAAGTATATTATTGAAATCAATACTATTACATCATCATAATCTCCGTAATTATTAATAAGTATGTATATGTATTACTTAGAAAACTAATTACAAATCATTGAACATAGTAAGTATGTGCAAAATGTTTATTTGACCTCTAAAAACATTTCCAACTAATTTCCGATAAAAATGCCTTAATGTGGGCGATATAATCAACAAGTGGCCGACATAGTTTTTAGTACATAAACAATTCGAAAAAAAATATTGTATATATTACACAAACCTCTTCCTTTGGATTGGGATTAGTATCGGCCATGTTAACTGTTAAATAATCCTTCTTTTTCTTTTTCTTTTTAATTAAGCTGAAATTCACATAAATACACTTTTCAAACTATTTAATTATATTGTCACAAATATGTCACGTTGGGGAAAAAAAAAACTCAATTCGGCACTCGTAAGATCTATAAGATCTGTATTATTGTAGATTGTTAAAGGAAGTTCGTTTTTTGTCTTTTAAATCCGTCCGATGTGAATCGTTTTAATGTAAAATTCAATCTACAACAGTACAGTTAATAATGGCTGGAAAATTATTCTCTCTATCACCATAGATAACACGAAAAAAGATTTACAAGTGTGAAAAACCTATGGCGGATAAATACCGATCTTGAAACCATATATTTATGAATAATATTGTACCTAACTAACCTATATACTAAATATCTACTATGAACGGACGCACTACACTAAAACTACAGATATATGTATGTATACAGTCACAATATCTTTCCATATTATTATATTTACACCTATTTAGTTAATACAAGTACACTCATATGTAGGTAAGTATATAGGCACACGAGGTAGGTACAAATTAAATGAAAATTCTACAAATAACAACAACACAACAACAACAACAACAACAACAAAAACAAAAAAAGCCATCTGTTTACATCATGATAACCTGCCGCTATAAATGTGTAAAAATACTGTTTGTTATTGTTAAATAGTTTTCCATAAAATTAATTGAAAAATTAAATGGCCAGCGTTTAGTATAGATTGCACTATGGGTACGGATATCGTGTGACTGCAACTGCAACATATAGTCGTAGTTAGAACGGATGGATTCGATTTATTTAAATAGATTCTTACCGTTTATACATATGTACACATACTTAGGTATATCCTAAAACTAAATCCTCTCTAAACCTAGACTAGATGATTTTCCAGATATGTACATACATAGCATAGTTAGCATACTTACATACATAAATATGAGAGTGTATTTGTTGTTATTACGTGACAAACGTAAATGAATGAGAAAAGTGCATGTCTAGTTTTTTAGCAGGCGGTTACTACTAGAGAAATTGATTTCCATATACTGTAAGGTTAAATAGATAATGGGATAAATTCTATATTTCGTTGCTACAATCAGAATATTCTGAATAAATTTTATAACAGTGGCGAATCAGAGAAAGAAGCTCTATAGAATGCGTTGTCATTTCAAACGAAAAAAAATCAATCATACTCGGGAACTAGTGTTGTAAAATTCTTGACAATTTTCGATTTGAGAATATTTTCGAAAATATTCTCCAAACAGGAAATTTTTTAATATTGAGCTATTTACAGGTTTGCGTTTTAATCGACTCAAAAATATTATTGATATTGTTTCTTGGGTACTGAAATATTTACAGTATATCTTGAGTACTTATCACAAGATATCTTGAGTATATCTTGAGAATTAAAAATATTCGATGAAAATTTGAAGTTACTACTTGTGGCAAACACGATAGCCTAGGGTAAAATATAAAAATGGATAAAAAAATAAAAACAAAAAAAATTGCTGCTAAGTAAAGATAACCCGGCTTCCATATTAAACTACTACTCCCCTACACTTCCCCCATCCTTTTTCAATTTAATATAAGAATTTTGAGAAAATTGCCATTTTATTGAATTTTAGTATTGGGAGCCCTATAAGAGTTAAAAATGGTAATCCCCTATTCGAAGGGGTAGATGATTTTGCCCATACCAAACGCCACAGACATATTTAAACCAATCAACAACAAAAATTCAAGCTTCTAGCTTAACACGTTCTAAAGTTACAATTTTTATTGCATTTTTTTGTTGTTGCAAAAATTCCAATTCGTGGAGAAAATACGAAAAAATGCGAAAAAAAATTTGAAAATTTTTATATTAAACCAAACCTTCTTTCTTCCCTTTTATATTTTATATACAATATGGAAGCAAAAATATATGTTTTCAAAATTTTCCAGGCAATTAAGAAGAGATCGAGAGATCGAGTTCGAAGATATAGAGATAAAGATCACTAAAATCGTTAAAATGGAGCCAGAGATATTTGTCGCCAATTTTTCCATTGACATTTTTGAAAATTTACATTTTTTTTGGCATAACTATATTTTGTAGGGTTTATATAAATGAACCAAGCAGGAGTAGATACTTCGGGTAATTAAAAAGTAATTAATTTAGCCACTGTTGCATATTGAGTAAGGAGATGACATTCATTTCCAAAAGGTGATGATGCAATGTTCAACATCTACCTACCTATGTATGTAAGTCTAAAAATAAATTTCATTAAAAACATTCATACTTTATTATATGTAGTAACAAATATTTGTGTTTATTTGTTAAAATAAATAAACTAAGTAATTGATGTGTTGTGGCGTAATTGTTGAATTAATAAGTAGTGGCGATAAACGCAATTTGATTAACAGTTCGATTAACAAAAATATGTTTATTAATATCGGTGGTGTGGCCTGGTGTTAGTAGAAAACATAAAAAGATAATCTAGACGACAGTATAATCCTAGAATGTTCTAGATTTGGATCAATACGTGCCCTGAGAACCAAATCAACATTTATATGCTATTTTTGTCTAATTTTGATCTAATTGGTTCCATCAATACCAACCAAGTGATCCAGGAGATCTCAGGTTGGACAATGGACATTCATTAGAGAAATAGCATATTGTGTCTAACCTTTTTCTTCAGTAATTAACCTAAGGTTTCCGGTTATCTATTTTTAACATTTTTTTTTTTTTTAATTTACCTAATTTGTGGACAACTTTTCTAATTTATTCTTTCAGAAAAAATATTTAACTATTTATGAGATTTTGGCTTTTTTCCAAAACAATTATTATAATAGAGGCGAATAAATAGTGATCAGAGTATGATGAAATGGAATTTTTATCAAAAATTGTTATTTAAATTAAAACTCGTTTTAATGTGAGGTAGGTATTTGAATGATATAGATTTTTAATGCATGCACATCGGAAATTAATTCAAGGTCACTTAATGCAGACATGCCATACGGAATTATCAATAATAAATTGCATTTTAAGAATATGTATAAAAAGAATATTAACTTTTGTTTAATATAAAATATAGTAACTTAATAACTGTAATTTTAATTCAATAATTAATTCAAACAACCTCTTGGCATTGAACTCTAGAGATGATCCAGTTGAATTTGGACTCATTTTTCATACTGATGCCTACAATGTTGTCGTTAGCACAGTGTTTTATGAAAATTTCACTTAAACTAAACAAAAACCATACACAGTAATTGCACAAAACTTCTGCAGTAATGTAATTTGACAATTTGTTCGCTTGTTTGTGAGATTTTAATCGAAATATTGATAAAAACAAGGTTTTTACAACAAAAACCTTGAATTCAGAAAACACCAGTAAAAAAATAGGCTTTTTGTTGTGATTAAAAAAAAAAAAGAAGCAGGGTTTGAAAAATATTGGACATTTCAAAATGATTGTTTACATTTACAAATGGTCGTATATGTTTACCAAACCCTGTTCTTTTTTAATTGAAAAGGGTGCGTTCAATCAACTTTAATTTTTAATAATTACTTTTAATAGATACGTGGAAATTTTCGAAAAGATAGTTTTATTTTAATACAAAATACCCTGTATAAAAAAACAGATCATATGTGGTTTCACAGCCCCAAAATTAGTAAAAAATAATATAATAAATTTAAAAGTCATCAGCATAAAAATTAAATTTACAGGCCTATTCTACGCAAAAGTTAAGACTCTAATAGCAGACATTTTAATCTTAACTCGTCTTAAAATTCACCTCAATAGCTGAAATTCGTATTCCACAACGCTAACATTTTACACCCAGAACGCTTCAATATAACCCATCAGTTGCCGAAACAACAACTAATGCTGTATGTACCTTATATGTATAATTTATGTATAAGTTGACAGAATGCAATTCTATATTGTTTATATTGAAAGCTCTTCTGAAAAATCCAAAATTGCAGGTAAGAATTTGGATTGGTGATTTATGTAAATTTTTTTGTTTGTTATGATATGTTAAAACAACAAAAACAACAACATATGTATTTACACAAACACAACCTCACAAAATTAAAATTCGCAATCTTAAATTGACAGTTTATAAACTCACTATTACGAGGTGATCAAATTAAGAGCGCTAATAAAAAGTTGACTGTAGAATACCAAATAAGAGAACGGCTCTTAAAAGTTCTTAAGATTTTTGTTCTTAAGATTATTAGCGCTCTTAACGTAGAATAGGCCTGTTACATTTAAGTATTACATTTCTTAACCGAAATTCAGTGCCAACTCTGTAATATTAACTCTCTGTATTGAAAAAACAGTTTATTGTTCATATTGAACGTAGTCAAAATTACTCGAAAAAAACTGCCCGAAAATGTAGCAGTCAAACTTCTAAAGAAAAAATTGAATTAAAAAAAGACATTTTTTTGTGATTTATTTTTATAATAATGTCTAAAATAGTTAATTTCACAGGTATGGGGATAGTTGAGCCCCGAGAACGAATTAAACACTTAACAACCTATGGAAATATGGTTGATATTGATCAAAGTGTTCCAATAAGACGGTAAATTTCCCGGAGAAATTTCCACATCTTGACTCATTCAAAAACTTTTTTAACTTTCACAGATACTACCGATCCGGAATGGAAATGGTTCGAATGGCAAATGTTTACTATTCCGAGGGAAATCTGGAAAATGCATATATTTTATATTTCAAATTTATGACATTATTTCTTGACAAAATTCTTACTCATCCAGAATATAAAACGGTTCCGGCAAATATTAAGAAACCAAATCAGGATAAACTCAAAGAAATACTGCCATTAACAGAGAAACTAAAGGCCAAACTACTTGACAGATATCATACGGAGTATACGCAATTTTTAATAAATAAAGAAGCGGAGAGAGCAAAAGAGGCTGAACGTGCTAATGAACTACTTAAGAATAAAGTAGGTCATTTTTTTTTTTTTTTTTTGAAAAAAAATCTAATATCACATCTTCACTACTATCATATTAGACTGCTTCAGTAACACCAACTATACCTTCTAATGTTAGTATTAAACCGATAGACAACTTTAAACATATACCCAGTGCTCCAATTAATCTGGATCAAGTTGTCTATCCAAATGATTTTCCATCAACTACAAACAAATCAAATCTGCCGACTGGTTTGCTATTACCTGATTCCAATAAAACAGTCCGGTAAGTCTAATGATAATTATATTTGTTGGATATTCCATTAATTTTGTTGGTTCATTGTGTAGACCTACAATCGATCGAACACTAAAACCTGGTCAATCCGAATCTCTTATAGAAGGTCATCTGAGAATTGTCCAAGTACCCAGTGATACAATGTCAAAGTTTTTGTCATTAGCTAGTAAAAATACAGCAAAAAATGTAGAAACATGTGGAATATTAGCTGGCAGTCTTGTAAGCCATTGGCATTTTTTTACAAATCCAAACCTAAATTATTGATTTTAATTTTTAGGCTCAACACAAACTTACTATAACTCATGTTATTGTTCCGAAACAAAAGGGAACATCGGACAGCTGTACAACAATGAGTGAAGAAGAGATTTTTGATATACAAGATCAGCAAAATTTAATTACTCTGGGATGGATTCATGTAAGTTGTGTGATTCAATGATTTCTTTTCTCCATATATTTTTGTGCTACATAATTAGTGAATCTATTTGGGAGTCTTAGCTCTGCAGAAATTTTTCATTTATTCATAAGAAACAATAAAAGAGATTATCAAATATTTTGCTTCCCTAACTGGGAGGAGTGTACTTTGGAGGCTTTGGTTTCATATTGTTTTACGACATTTTTTTTTTAATTTGGGCTTACTCCACGTTTTACGTAAATTATAGAAAGAAATTTGTTGTCTGCGATGCCTCGTACAGTACAGTAACTCAAGAACGAGTTGACTTAGACTTGAAATTTTGAATGTAGGGATGTGGGCAAATTGTCAAATTTGCCTTAGTATATTAGTTCGGGGAGTAAAAATGGACAACATTTTCCGACCCCCCTTCTTCCATCTCCCATGGGTTAGGGTTAAAATAGCGAATTATTACGAATATCGTTCAACAATTTGGATTCGCAATTTTGCAAAAATTTCAAATTCGTTTTTTGGAATTCGGGATTTTGGTACTATCCCACCTCCCATTTAGCATTTTTGAAAATTTAATGATTCACTACTGTTACCTCTAACATCACATCATTACGGATGCCTAGCACTTTAACGAACAGTGTTCTTAATAAATTTTTAGACTCATCCATCGCAAACAGCTTTCCTATCATCTGTTGATTTGCACACACATTGTTCCTATCAAATAATGATGCCAGAGGCAATTGCAATTGTATGTGCACCGAAATATCAAACGTAAGTCTTTCTTTGTATCTTTTTGTTGATTTAAATCGAAAATACTAAACGAATAAAATGACACAGAACTGGATTCTATTGCTTAACACCTGGTTACGGTTTGGAATATATTGCCCAATGTCGCCAATCTGGTTTTCATCCGCATCCAAATGAGCCACCGTTGTTTATGGTAATTTAGTATAATAATTGTTTTGTTTTTTTTTTTCGTAGAACATTTCATTTTCATCATTATTTTCAGGATGCCCGACATATTATTGTTGATGAAAAGTCGAAAGTTGAAGTAATTGATCTTCGGAAGTAATTTATGCATATTACCAATAAATATTCAAGAGGTTAATTAGATAGATAGATAGACTATTAGATACATACATTACTGTTTTCTTATAAAAAGTGCTTTAGTATTATAACAATTGCAAGACTAACCAAGTTAATTTTATACCAAAAAAAAAAAATCAAAATTATTGAGAGAGACCAACTAGATGGAGTAAGTAAGTGTGGTGAGCATTTTAAATGATTGTGTGCATTTGAACAAAAAAAAAAAAAAACAAACAAAAATCACCTATTTTTATTTAATTTTAAATGCATTCCAAATGTGACGTTACAAATTTGAAATTTTATCGTTTTTTTATTTATTAATTTATTGCAGAAAATATTAAAAAAAAATTACTATAAATTTGTCCAATAGGTTTTATTTAATTGTACTGCTGGAAACAATAGAAGTTAACCGTTACGAACAAAGAAATGTTCCCAAGTAGAGGACTCAAATTTAATTGGTGAGTATTTATTGTTCGTTTCTTTTGTATAGTTGCTGAAGACACCGAACCGAAGTACGAAGGGGCCTCTGTTCCTTATATTTCCTAAATATTTATATATTCATTCTCATAGATCAGGATTACTCAAAATATTTTGGTTGCAGAACCCACAGAAAATTTTCCAAAGATTGTGGAACAAAAGCTCGCCCAAATTTAATGACATATCAATAGAACAAACAAACAAAAAACAAGGAAACGAGATGAAAATATATGCCTTAACATGAAAAATAGGATTTTTGTGTATGGTGTGTCCTGAAGTCTAGGCTTGATACACTGAGAGGGCAAAATGTGAACATATTAACACATTCGTGACCGGCAATTTTTTTTTTTTTTGCTTTTCTAATACTGATTGCCGGCGAATATGAAGAAATTCTGTGGTTGCACAAACTTTTATCGTTAACTAAGCATTGTCATCATTGAACACACTTTGGGCACCACTGTCTGTTGATGTATGTGGTTGCTACACTCAAATTTTGATATAGAGATGAAAGAAAGCAAAAATCTTATCTTTTTTTATGAATTTTATTTTAATATTTCAATAATATTCACAATAGTTAAAGCTTTCAATAGAAATATTTCGTAATTGACTAGTCTTTATGTTCCAGCATAATTATTTATTAATAAAATTTCTATTATAGGAATTATTTAGATACATCAAACACATTGGTCGTTCCCACGTATGATGTTAAACCACCAATAATATGTTTGGCTGTGCCAAAATGACGAATTCTGTACAGACCGACTTCGGTGCTATCATCCGTTTCCCAAATAACTTCTAAACGACTTTGTCCCAAGAAAAAGGATGTTTTTGTCCATATGAATCTGTAAGTGATTAATAGATTTAAGAATTTATCCTAAGATTACAAAAAACATTCTAAAAATTAATTACGTCACCACTCACCGTGATTGTGAAAAAAACAAAAATCTAAAAATGCTACATGATGTCAGGCGTGAGAGCATGACTAAAATATTTCAAATTCTTTATTATCGACACTTACTTTGTTTCCCAATTGGAATCAACTGCCATAATTGACCAATCACCATCTGGCGATTGTTTTTCGACTGTCAAATAAGTTTTTCCATGAAGTAAATTATTTCGGGGATTTCCCGAAATAAACTCGGCACTAACAGTATTACCGATTTTATACTTTGGTGTTGGCTGTCTCGTCACATCGCCAAAACGCCGATTGAATGGTGCTGTGTCATATATTACCGGTGGCGTAAACGATAGCAAATCACCATCTAATGACGGTGGTTTTGGTCCCCCATCGATTTTATTATTTTTTACCATGGCATAAGCCAATTTTTGAAATTGATCAATATAAATGGTCAACGTGTGCTGCCCATATATGGTTGAGGCCGATTCGTATCGTTGAACTTCATACTCTTCCGGTGTACTTATGTAGCTGGTGTACATATTTGACAGTCCGGCCACAATAACTTGAACATCTTCGCCGCCGGCCTGCAATACAGCACTGCGAATACTATTTCTCAAACGACGACCAGACATTGTTGTAAATTCACCGGGAACAGCAGCCAATATAACGTCGCCAATTTGAATCAATTGAGTTGGAACAATTTTCGGTTGCCATTCATATGGGAATGTTACCTAAAAATGGGAAACGTACTGATGCGATTTAAAAAAAAAAATGGAAAATGTACTCTTCCAGTAGCTAGAAGGATTGGTTTTGGCGCTTGACATTTAATATCGTCATCTGTTGGTGAACCAAGAAAATCTCGAACAGCATTCCATAGTGGATTATCGGTGATTGTTCCTTGTGTAAAATCAAATGCACCAGGTCCATCTGTTGTACCGGCTGCAAAACTGTATCCCATTGCTGGTAGGCATCCTCTGACCTGAAATTTTGAAAATGAAATTTTGAGATATTTCTATTTACTACTACATAAACACTTACGTCTTCGGCTTGTCTGGTTTTTGGATTAAAATATTTTGTCTTGTATTCAGTCATATCAACAAATTGATGAATAAACTTAACGTTCCCCCTTACTTCTCGTGCATTTGGTTTTTGCAATATTTTCTAGAATCAGATATTTTGAGTACTCACTCACTAAACGGGACCACTAACACATACCATTGCCCCTTCAAATAATCTTGTTCCAATAATTTTTGTGCTCTCAAATTGATCCTTTCCTGGACCGGATGCAAAACAATCTCCATCACCTTTTGGACAGGATGATGTTAAAATATCACACGGTTTACCGGTGAACTCACATTTTGGTCCCATTATATTTGGTGAAACATCTCCCAAATTAGTGGAGGCAAATGTTCCAACAAATTTTCCCTATATATCGAATTATTTACTGAATGAGAACCGGATTAAAATGGCCGTTTTTCAAGACTTACTTTTCCCGGTAAATTGTATCGATTCATTTCTTTTTCGAGAAGAAGTGAAGCATAACCAACATTATCTGTTGAGACCAGTAAATTTGTGTTGTTCATTGATGTCGGATGAACGGCAAACCAATTTATTGCTCCAATTATTTGATCGGAATCATCAACAAATCGTAGTTGAACTAATGTTTTATCTGTGTCATGTTCGTATCTAGAGAAATTTATGGATTTCACTGGTTTAGGACTTTATAGACCATATTTAGACACTACGAGTATATATGTACACTTACTGAGCTCGTTCTTCGGCCGGATTATTTAAATACGACATAGGACTACGATTAATGCTGGAATCGTGTACTTCTGTTTCATCAATAAATATTCGTCCGTTTGCCATATTTTCGTGTGCTTTTACAATACTCTGAAATAATAGTATGGCAACTTCTAATCCCTTTTAGTCAATATTGTTGGACGTACTTACATTAAAAATGCCATCAACTAAAGCATTATACGTTTCACTAACAAAACCAAATGTCGTCATATCGTACAGAAGATGCATCATAAATCCACCAGGAGTACCATGCGTATGTGTTCCGCTTAATATCACATTATCCAATGTGTACATATTTCCATATAGTGTTTGTAGTTTTTTCACAATCTTTAAGTGTATTGGTGTTTCTATTAAAATTGTTGATTAATTTAATTAGAAATTTTCTACTTACATCCCGTCGTAATGGATGAGATATCATAGCGCCATCGATGCTTACAAAAACAGCCCGAACATTATCGTTTTCAATAATAAAGGCACGTGAATATTGACGCAAATGGATGCCATGACCACGTTGGCTCATTTGGGCATAGCCCATCTAGCAGTGGATAAAATTAAAAAAAAAATAATATTTTGAATATATTCATGAACGTTGACCATGCATTTGGTTTTTAACATTAAATCTCCCTTTTTGGAAATTTATTAGCGAGATACGGGCAAAGAGCCAGTTGAAGCTAAAAATGCTATCTTAATATCATACCATACTGTAAAATTAATGACGTAATAAGTCGTCATGATCTATGATTCTATGATCTATTCTATGTCCATCTTCAGCGTCAATTGATTTTGATATGTACACTTTACAGTAGACTCTCGATTATATTTACCTATTAAATGTCAGGGTTTGAAATATAACATAGATAGGTGAATTAAATAAAAAAAATA
Organism: Platyura marginata; assembly: GCA_026745375.1. Taxonomy (NCBI): domain Eukaryota; kingdom Metazoa; phylum Arthropoda; class Insecta; order Diptera; family Keroplatidae; genus Platyura; species Platyura marginata. The sequence continues at coordinate 17,602 of JANSTT010023836.1, read as the reverse complement.
AAAATGATCTCTATTCGCCATTTGTTTTTCTATTGTTAAACAATTATCAATTACAAATACAATAAATATCCCATTAAAAAAAAATAATTAAATATTAAAATTATTTTTAAAAAGTTTTTTTTAAAAAATTAATTTTGTGATTAGATCCTTTTTCCCATTATCGCAATAGGTACAATCAATTTTAATTAGCGACGCATAACAAACCAATTATTTTTTTTTATTTTTTTATTACCTACCTGCCTACGATTACAAAAATAAAAGGTGCGTTTCTTAATCTATGTATTAGAATTCTTTGTTTCATTGTTTTATTGAAAATTAATTTCATTATTATCAATTGATTACTTTCACTGGTTTTATCAATTTATCAAGACCTAGGCTATAGGTGGTCATGTTTTATTTTTTTTTTTTTTTAATTATTAATAATTTAACAATGAGGATTAAAACCAATAACCGATTAAGTACAATTTGATAATTCTATTTATGTTGTTATGATGAAAATGTCTTATTGGCTGATAAATTAAATAGATAGGTACACGAAATGTATTGTAATTTTATTAATTTACCAAGTCAGTATCCATTATTTTCAAAAAAATGGAAATCATATTTGTGGACAAATTTTCTTATATAAAACCTTTGGAAGCAAATAATTTTTTCTTTTCATTACCTTATATTTAGTTTTTATTTTATAATTTGTATTTAATTATTATTAATTTAAATATAGAATTTAAAATAGAATATTAAATTAGAAATGGTTCGTGCAATATTAAATTTAAATTGCCAATATTAAATTAATTATCGACTAATATTAAAAATTAAAAATTGAATAATCCAGCAGTATCAGACAGTAGAAAACCAAAATTCGCACTTCATAGGCCTTCATAGATGGGCCAATTTGACATCCCTCTTTTTACATTTATCTCAATTGACATGACGTTTTTTTTTGTGAAGCACTTGAGGTGTTCTTTTTAAGGAAACCTTACAAATTTTAACGGTATTTTTAAGGATTGTCATTTTTGAGATACTGTCATTTATTTAGACTGTTTTTTAAGTGCAATCCAACCGACCTCAGGAATTAGGAAAAAAACTGCAATAATTTCCATCATCAATGTTTCCTATTTATTTGTTCTAAATATCTCAAAAGCCTATTGTATAGTGTTTTTTTCTATTGCAGAATTATATTGGTCAATAATTTCAAATACTGCCCAAGCAAGTTCATTACGATTTACAAAATTTGCTTCACAATTCATCTTTTAAACGGTCAAATTTTGAATGTTTACACAATATAAATAATGCTAGTGTCGGCTTCGATTCAGTCACATATTCAATTATAAAAATCAAAATTTAAAAATTATGCAATCAAAAAATTATCGATTCTGACCATAGCTGAATATTTTTTTTGGGAAAATATAATTTTGTCTATTATAGAAAAGTTTCTTTCGCAATAAAAACTTCTCAGATAAAATCCCAATATCTGTAGCTAGGAGGGTAAAAATATTTAGAATTTAAAAATAACTCTAAATATTAAATAAAATAAATTTGGATTTCCCTGTGATCTAATTTCGTATAACTCAGCTATTTCCCGGACCCTATTCTCCTCAGTATATTATTTAATACAAGGGTTCCGTTATGTAATTAGCTAAAAAAAAACTAAACTAAACAATCAATTTAAATTTTTACTTACAAAAACAACTTCTACTGGTGGTCCTGTACAATCGGCACGACCTACGCCAATTTTGTAGCCACAAGCGGATCCATAAACAGCACACAAACAAATTATCACAAACGGAAGATTCATTGTCAGTTTGGAATTTTTTTTAAAAATTAACCATTCAGTTAAAAAGTCATCTGCACTGACTGATACGGACAATAAGACTGTGCCAAACTGGAACAATAACAAATTAATGTACTCCATGCAATATGAAATTAACAATGATTTTACGAAAAAAAAAAGATTATTATTTTACACATATATATATTAGATCTAAGTATATACATATATACACTGTATGTATGTATGTACATAATTAATAATACTTACGTACTATAAGTACTTATATAGTTATACTCGCGGCTACAAGTGCACAGAGAATATAATGTACAGTGATATTGATTATTTTTAATGTATTAATGGATAAAGGAATGCATTTTTAATCTACATAATTCTTTATTGAGCTACACACACAAATCTTTAACGTTGTTCAAAGAAATAAGAGGAATTAATGTTTTTACTATAAATAAATAAATTAAATATTGTTTGTCAACAAGACAGATTTCTTAAAACCTGTTTTCTCAAAATATTTATATGAAAGGAATTTGAACAATATTTTTGTTGATCAAAGGAATATTTTGACTAATTTTATATTTTAGTCATTAAAATTATGCCTCCTGGGATATTTTTTTTTCGGTGTTATGACATCATAGCAAATGATAATTCATCAATAGGTGGTCCGTGATATTATTTAGTATTAAGGAAAAATAGTTCCTTTTGTAAATACCAAAAGTGTAAATTGTGGGTGGTAGATTTTGATTAAAAAAATAATATTTACGAAACTTTTTTGTGCTCAAATTTAATTTCCAAACTTTTTTGTCTCTATAATTTTTGGTCGATTTTCTATGAAAATGTTGAGAAAATTGTCAAAAACAAAACCTATATCTTCCTTTTTCTACCTCAATCACATTTGTTGTGGATTTCAGGCTGGAAAAACTATTTTCAATATTTTGGAGAAAATCTGTTGTTTTTATTTATATAGATTACAATGAAATTGTAGCTGATTTCTTCTTAACTTATTTACAACAAAGTAAAAAGCTAGAATCTAAATATGGATTTCTCCGCTTTTTAAACGATAAATTGTTGAAATGCTGTATTAAAATATTTAGTTTTTTCTATCTATAAAATTTGAAAAATGAGAGTTAGGTCCTTTGTACAAATAACCATTGATACACTAATTTAATAATAGAACATCTCATCATTTGTCTCAACCAGTCGTATTTTAGTAGATCTTCTGACGGTCGATTTTGGCCTCCATCCTCTTCTTCCACCACCGGTCGGATTTTATGTCAATATTCCAACCAAATTTTGAGAAAATCATCAATCATTGTTAACTTAATACTGAGCATTTAGCTAATTTTAAGTTTAATTTTGATCCATAAAATGTTTCTCAAAATTGGAAATTGGAAAATAAAAAAAAAAACAAAAATGTATAAACCAAAAAATATTTAAAATAAAATCAAATATTTCGAATTTAATTATTATGAGGTATCAGATCGTTTTTATTGTAAATTTCGGAGCAAAAATAAAAATCTACCGAAGTCGTCCTTATGTGACACTTGATACATATATGAATATGTATATAGGTACCTTTTACTTAAAACTATTTCTTTACTAAACTATATTTTCGTTGAATTTCTATTTTTGACCATAAAACGTACATATATCCAAATACATAATTTTATTGTCATTAAATTCAATAAAAAGCTTAACTGATTAATCAAATATTATGGACATATAAATACATACAGATGGGTATACAAACATACATACATATATAGTTTATATGAACATTTGTCTTGTAATCTACATTAATACAATTGATGAATGACCATAATAAAACTGGTCATTGGCAAAAAAAAATAAAAATAAAAAAAAACTACAATAAATTGTTTACAAACAAACAACATAACGTGTACGACACTCATAATCTGATTAATTTATTAACAATAATTATTATTCACAATTGATACATGGAAGTTATGCATTGTATAGTTAATAAAATGAATGGAAAAATCATACCAAGTAGTGTATGTATAGTGCAACAATTAAATAAAATTGTACCTAGGCATTATTTTGACAGACCATGACTTCTTAATTAATAATGGTTAGAGCACTGTAGCGGACGAGGCATTGTGATTTTTTTTTTATCAAGCCACATTAAAATATTATACTTTTCAAGGGGTCATTTGGAATGAATTATAGTAGGTACTGGTACATATTATTAATTTTAAGAAAAGTGCTAGTTTTATAATGGTCTTGATGTTGATGGTGCGTCATAAATAAATATTTACCTACATAAGTACATACACATACATACAGGCAAATGTTGACTTCTATATACATAGTAAGAATTTTTAGCATACTATTAACACGTACGGAGCCATTATGTCCACCGGTGTTACACGTTGGTCCAAATCAAACGGGCTGTGCATGTCCACTAGCGTGGTCCAAAAATACATATCAAAAATTTGTTCATGCCAGAGGGTCTCAATCCCCCCCATTTTGTTTCCAAATCCGAAAAAAGTAAGTACGTATATTTTGGTTTTTCAAAATTTTCATTTTAAATGGTGTCTATGGAGACCTGAAGTTTCGCTTATATTCGATTTAAGAAAACAGAATTTTCGATAAAAAAGAAATTATTTAAGCAAATGGAGTTTGCATGATACATCAAATTCTTCATTGAACAGTCCTCTACAAGTCCTATAAGTTTATTGCAAGATTTTCCCTAACCCTGAACAATTATTCAAAAAATCTCAAAAAAGTGCCTTTTCCCCATGCAGTTTATATGGGAAACTTCAGGGTCTCCATAGGCACCATTTAAAATGAAAATTTTGAAAAACAAAAAAATTCGTACTTACATTTTTGGATTTGAAAACAAATTTTAAGGAATCTATAAGAAAAAAATAGTATTTTTGGATAGTACAGAGGACATATGACCATAGAGGTAGATGCATTTTACATTGGTTTTATATTTACCCGTCTATTCTTACAGGACAGTTTGGACAGGACAGTTTTGGTTTAAATTAAAAAAAAAACAATGTTGTATAACGATCCCACAAAACAATTGATCAAAATCAACATGGCGCTGTTTTCAAAAATTTTTTTGTTAAAAAAGCGCCGAACAATTGTATTTAATTGAAGTATGATGAAATCACTTTATATCGTTCTTCTAGAATATTTGTATTGAATCAAAAAAATGTCTTAAGATTTGTCCAAATCCTATATGTTACTCTAAGATTTTCGTTGTAAATTAATTAACCAAAAAAAATTCAAAAAAATACGTACATTTAACTACCTATGTACATATATTAAAGGATAATAAAGAAGTAAAGAATAACAAATTTTTGGCCGGCCGTATATCGAAACTGAACCATAATTCAATTATTCGATTTTTATTTAATACAAGGATTAATAGACACTAAAATAAACCATCAAAATATTAAATAAAAAAAAAAATTAATTTTAAATTATGCACTTGCACAATGTGTAAAACGGTTTTTATATGTTGATAATGTTATTGTATATCACGTCACTATAAAAGTATAACTATAGGTACATATCTACCTATATGTAATACCTACAATAAAAATTACAAAACAAGATGACACATTTTGTGTGTTCTCACCTTTAAAACCAATTATTTCTTATTAATAACTTGTCCATTGCCATTCACTTAAATTTGTCATAATTGTAATTAATAAATTACATTAAACCGAATGTAGTACTTATATAAACAATGTATTTATGTATATGCTGCTCTCTATCACACTACTATGTATGTAAATAAATAAATTTAATTTTAGTTTTGGAAAATATCCGCGGAACTGATGATAAGTATAAGTATCGATCTAACTTCCTCTATGTATAGACATGAGCACAATGATGATTACTGAACAATGAATCTAATTTTTGACGCATCTGTGAGGTTTTTACAAGTAAACTAAAAGGCAAATCACGTCATTCAGAGAAAGCTAAACGATATGTACGCGAGAGTATACTGACTTCCATATAGTCTATCTGTGAATTGTGTTTATATTAACAAAGAAAAAAAAATGATGATTAGACTTGACCACTGGTGCGATAGTAACTCTGGGTGTTGATATTATTCCATTTTTTTTTTTTTTGGTCAAATACATATAAAGAAATATTCGACGAGATGTTATACTATAGACAAACATATACAAATAAAAAAAAAAAATTTCAGAACATAAAAATGGTCACAATGTATTCGAGAATCGAGACATATAAAGAGGCTTCAGGATGAAGAAAAAAAAATGCTTACTTTATCAATCCTTGCAACACTAAAGGTGTGTCCTATATAATTCTCCTCCATTACTGTTAGTTCCCACAAGACTTTTTCCAGTTGCGGTCATATTCATCGTTAAAAGGTCTTGTTCCACACAGTCCAGCTATATCCTGGCATTGAATTGTCCATACTCCATACGCCATACCTAAGGCTAAGAATTAGAATATAATAAGAATATGTTTTTCTTCTATTTTCTTTTCCAATTGATTTTTTTTTTTATCTTTTTAAGCTTAAAATGTAAGAAAGGAAAATAAAAAAGCTTTTTTATAACTTTTATTTAACTTCGATATAACACGTTGATTGGTCCCGGTCGATTTTTCTTATTTAAATTCTTTAAGGACATCCAAGCGTAGAGAGCTAAAATTTTCAATATAGTTTATATTCTAGGGATTCCGTTTAATCTAAGTTAATAATCAGACTTCATTACTATACAAATCTTTTAATGTTTATTTATCCAAATGAACAGACGTGGAGTTTTGAAATTTTGTATGGAGGAGTTTTAGGAATCACTGTTTCTATGATTAAGCTGTTTTCAGCAAGGGGTTAATAACTAAGCATTTGACCGTGCTCTTTCATACAAATATAAAAAGAGATACAAAATTTTGAAAAAAAAACCAAAATCACACAAAATATGATAATTCAAAAAAATATGTATGCTCAAAATATCCATATAAAATACGAATTGAGTGTTTTCTGTTATTATTAACTTTCTTAACAATACTTTCATCATTTAGAATTTAAAAAAAATTAATTAATTACGTTAAGTTTGAATTTTTCATTCTGTTAGTTTTGTTTTTTTGAAAACAGATGACACTCCATTCTCAATAGCCAATATGGCTGCCACAAAATGTCTATTCAATGAAAAACAGTTGTAACTCTCTGCAAACAAAAATCCATTCAATAATTCGTAGTGAGCTTGCGTAGGGTTCCCGTAGTACACTCATTCTATTATTCAGTTTCAGTTTCAGTCTCTTCAATGGATTGGTCGGTATATGTTTATGTTCCATGTTTTTAAGTGATATTATACAATTTGTAAATCATTTTTGTTCAACTATTATCACTATCAGTGACATGAATATTTTAAAACATCTACAAATATCTAGTGATTAAAAAAAAAGAAAGAATCTCATTACAGAAATTATTTTTTTTGCTGTTGTTGTTGTGATAAGTGGTTTGTGAGATTTTAAATTGTGTAGTCGAAGTGATAAAAAGTCTTCTTGTTTTACAAATTTTCGAAGATCTGTCAAAAGAAAGAGGAAGGAAATGTAAGTCAATAGTATTGTTCTCTATATAGAGAATATAAATAAAAAAATTGTTCCAATTTGATTGTTTTTATTATTGACCGGCAAAATTGGAAGAAAAAATTATTTTTTTGTTATAAAACTATATATGGATGTATAGGTGTATACTAATACTGCATGTACGTACTTATATGTACACTGTACAGGTACTGTACTGACTATATGTCGTCCAGCTTAGTTGAAAATAAAAATGCGTTCATTTTAAATTATTACTTAATTAAATTATTTATGTTATTAAAAGAGAAAAATAAACTAAATCTTTAACAGTATAGCAGAACCTCGTTAATCCGGTCTAATTGGAGCTCTAGTTCGTCCGGATAAATAACAGTCCGGATTACCTAAAAAATGAGTAAATGAGTAAAATAGTTAAAATAATCTATACAATGAGGAAAAAAACATTTATTTTATTCTTGAAGAAATGCAAAAGGTAAATAAATACATTGGAAAGAAATCAATTGCTTACCTTTACATGATTATTTATGTACATACGACTAATGACTTACAATTTAACTTTAAGTTATGTAGAACATGATGGTCCAGACTCATTCATACGGACTCTCTCACAAAAACAATAGAAGCGTGTTAGAACGTGTAGTTTGCAAGAGTTTCGCACCCAAAAATTTAGCTTTTTAATCGCTTTTTTAATTATTATTATTTTTTTTATAGAAAATGGAATAGGTTCCGAATTAATGAGGCTCTACTGTACTGACTGAAAGATATTTTGCTTTAGAAAAATTTAAACTTCATGCCATTAATAAAAATATGGAATGTGGGATGGCATATTTACTACAACATAAAAATAATAACAGAGATAAAGTTCTTTATACATAATGTATATGACTTAGCTATTAAAATAAAGAAAAAAAAATTTTAAATTGTATTCCACCAAGCGGAAACTAGAAAATATTAATTGTCAAGTTCTATATTGATTTTAAAACAATTATTAAAAAATAGCTAAGTAATAAGTAATAGTTTTTTTTTAAATGTAAAGAAAATATAAAAACAAATCGTTAAAAAAACATTGTTTTTGGACTCCAAAAATGGAAGCTGCTTTTTCCCAAAAAAAAAACTATTTAAATATGTATACTGAGAAAAAAAATACCAAAATTTTAATTTTTAACGCATAGAAATTCAAACCTATCAGAGAGAACAATAACAACATGCTACAATAACAACATTTGTTATTTAAAAGAATAGAAAACCGTACAGATTGCTGAATGTAGAAAATTGTCTTATTTCTTATAGTGACCAATAATAATTAATACACACCACCACTCAACACTAAAAAATACAAAAACTTGTAACATTGTATCTAAGAATAGTCAAAAAATGGACATTTTATAGTAATTTTCTTTTTGTATTGGTTTAACGACCGTTAACCTGACCAAATGGCTCATTAGTACTTGTAATCCCTTTCGAATCCTTTAGATTCCCCTTGAATCCCGTCTGCAAGTAAAATATTAAAACGGTTTTTCTATCATACGGAGTTTGAGCTTTGTGGCGAATGTAGGTCGGATTCCACTTAAAAAACTTTATAAGTAGTTCTAGGGCATCATCTTAGAGATTTGCTAAAAATTGTTGATTCAACGAAGGAAACATTTCAAATGTTAGTAAAAACATCTTGATGGTATGAGAATCTATGAAATTAGACAATTACTGTGTTTTTCCACTGAAATGATATAAAAGTATAAAGTAAGAGCCTCCCACTGGCTGTACTGAAAAAAAAAACTTTTATCAAAACGGAAGCCAAACAATTTACAACGTGTATCTCCTGGTTAATAATTTCATATGATAAATAAATAAGGACCGTTTATAAATGTTAGTCCTATTTTATCCAAAGAACAAAAACCTTTCAAATTTAGTTATTTATAGTTTGAGAAAAAATGAGAAATACGTTTTCTACAACAACAACAAATTGTATATCAGATGCGGTCGAAGGGGTACTGTACGAAACTTTTCTTATGCTAGGAAAATTTCACGATATGGGTCAAGAAATGAGTCAATATGGAAGAAATGGAAAAATTAACGAAAAAAAAGAAAAGGAGAAAATAAAAAGTTAAAATACTAAGAAGCTTAAAATTTATATACTTAAAAAACTAAAAATAAAATATTTCTTAACAACTAAAATAAAAAAAACTAAACAACATTAAAATGAAAGATAGAAAAAGTGATCCAGAATTAAAAAGATCTTCCTGTCTAATTAGTTAAGTATGTGTAGAAATTTTAATTTTTTTAAAAATCATTTTTTAAATTAATTCTAAAATATAAACAACTGTTAATGAAGTTATAAATAAAATGTTGTTGATTTTACAAACATTTTTACATTTAGAAATTTTGATTATACAGAATTGAATAATCTTCGAAGAAATTATTCAAATCTGTTGCGCACATTGGATTTTCCAATGAAGATTTTGCTTACAAATTTTAGAATAGATTTTGATTATCATTAGCATATTAGGTGCAGAATCAAGGCAAACCATTTTTATTTTATAAATTCAGTGATATTAACTACATAATAATGTAAATATATGTTTGTACATATACATAATTCTGTTATACTTATATGTACTAATATGTAAATATGATTAGTTAGTTAAATCCTGGTAAACTTTTCTTATACTTAATAATTTAAAAACAATAATTTCTTTTAAAATATTGTATATGAAAATGTCATCAAGATAAAAATATAAAAATGGGAAAATTTATGCTGAACTTTAGTTTTTTGTATGGCTGCGTTGAAAAAAGTTACAACCAATGGATAATGTGGGTACGGCAAATAAATAATCGTAATTTGTGATTGTTTCCAACAGGAAAGGTATTTATTGAACATTTTATTGAAATCTAAGCATTAAAATAGCTATTTATGAGCGCATATACATACATATAAGTATATGTACATTGCATTACAAAGCATACATGGATTGCATGACAACGAAACAACGGACGCCTGATATTTTCCTGATATCATTAAAAGCCATTGCTCTTAAGAATCATTATTAATAATTCGCTATTGCTGTAACTAATAAGTAAAGTTGAATGCTATAATAATGGACTTATATGCAGTCTGAATACAAGAGAGAGTGAATGTTTTAATATCTTTGTGTCGGCACAATAAAACAATTCAATTATCGTTGATTAGCCAATTCAATCAAACATCAGTAATGTTACATCATTTCTATTGGGGACGACCGGCAGCGTGGCATTTATTTTTGTTTTTGTTTGCATTGGTATTTTTGGTGGATGTTTGTTGTGTGACGTACAATTAAATTAATTAAATTCTTTAATAAAAGTTTTTTGTTGTATGACATTATTGATGATACAGAATAAGAATATACATTTATAACAAGTTTCATAATTATCATCAATGATCTAAAAAAATTTACATAAAAAATAAAAAATTTCAAAAACGGTATGGTTGTTAGAAAATAAATAAAAAATGTTATAAGTAGATTGTTGCAGAGGTGTTCGGATAATTATTTAGGAAGTTAGCAAAAAATAAAATAAATAAATACTTAATAAATACTTAGGACAAACTTTCATTGCAGTTTATATATACCTACGTTAAATTTTTCAAAACTATCACTAATCACTACTCTTTAAATAAAAAACTTTTTTCTTCCAGGTATAGGATTGGATTATCTATCAGGGGAAATTTTTTTTTCCCGGTGTTCGTTAGAGTAAAAAATAGGTTTAAAAACGTTGTTTAGTTATTTTTTTAAAAAAAATTGAAGGATGACTTGAGACTACCCGCAAATTAAAGTTGTGGAATTTACGAATCCAATGTTGTATAGATGTTTATAACGTTTACATTTATTTTGAATTATTCAAAATCAAATTTAATTTTTTTTTAGAATTTAAGCCTTTCTATAGAAAAAGTGTGACTATAAAAAATCACTTGAAATCTTCCAAGTTTAAAGCTTCGAAAATTATTAGAAAAAAATATTTACTTAATCGATTAGAGTGAAATATTTCGATTAAAAATTGATTTAAAAACATCATGTCAGTAAAAGGATTTTTTAAAAACCGGTATATGGTAATTTAGCCTCAAGATTACATGCAAATTAAAGCTGAGGAATGTACGAATTCAGTGATGTATAGATGTCTTAATCTGTCTTGTCGTTCAGTATTTATTCTAAATTTTTAAATTTCATTTTTTCTTTGGAATTTAGGCCCTTTACAGTCTTTCGTAGTAAATTTGTGGACATATAGATGTGAAAATCAATGCAAATCAGATTTTCAAAATTTAAATGGCTAATTTCAATCTTAGTACTTATACACTTAATAAACTGTACGTAATTATTGTACATGGAAATGCTATATTAAATAGTACAATGCCTTCTATAAATCAGCTATCATTTGAATTATCAAAGAAAGTAAACGAGAACTCAGATTCATAATAAATAATGTGCAACCAACACAATTTATGTGCCTATAATATTATGTAAAAGTACATATGTGCTGTACATAAAACAAATGCAATTTAAGTAAATGAACAGAATTTAACGAAATTGTTGTTGTAGTGTAACATTATATGTGTATGTGATAAGTTTCAACTTACTTATATTCACAAGTTAGCATAATTGTTTAAGAATTTAATTTAAAATAATGGTGAAATGGTAACACTAATTTTTCAGGAGAGTGAGAAAACTAAATATTTTTACACTGCTAAGAGAACATTTAAAAAACCATATTTTTTCGTGAAATTTAGTAAAATAGTGTTGCCACATAGTGTAAAATATCCCAAATTACCAGATTGCATAAAAAAACCATTTTTAAAAAAATTGATGTTTGGGTCTATTAACCATCGATATATAGATTCACGACAAATTTTTGCATTGATATGCAATTGTCTTATTTTGGGGCTATTCCGTCAAGCTCTGGCTATTTCATAGTTAAAAAATGAAAGCCAATAAGTTCACCACTCCATTGATTTACTGATTGCCAATTAAACATTCTTCGATGTCCATTTTACCAGCCAAAACTAAATTACAAAATTAATTTTATTGCAGATTAATAGAAGATGAATGCCATATCAAAGAACCGAATTTATCTATCGTTGGGACTATGCGTATTATTTATTTTACATCTTGGAAATGGAGAAGTTTTCACCGCACTAGCCGAAATGGAAGAATTATTCGAGACTGAAGCTGTTTTAGTTAGTAATTTAGAATCATATATATTAGCACAAGAAGATAAATTAAAGTTCCTTAGAAGGTTAGTTAATTTATAATTAATAGAATTAATTTAAAAAAAAAATTATAAATTTTATGTTGAAGACGTGTTAAAGAATACCAAAGAGAGCACAATGAGGCTGCAATTGATATATCCGATTACTTATCAAATCCAATCAATGCGTATTTACTAACAAAACGTTTAACAAGTGATTGGCGAACAATAGAAAATGTTATGTCGTATGATGTTGGCGGTGGTATGTACTCATCTTAAGGGAATAATTAAAGATTTTTGACAATTATTTTCTATTTAATAATAGAATTCTTAGAAAATGTTACCAATTACCGAAATGTTCTTAAATTTCCATCGGATGAAGACTTAAATGGGGCTGCGGTTGCTTTAATGAGATTACAAGATACATACAAATTGGAAACTTCTAGCATAGCAAAAGGTGAACTGAATGGTGTACAATATAGGTAAATTCAATTGTAATTTATAATTTTTTTTTAATTAATTAATTAAAAATGTTATTGCCCCACTAAAGTTCAGAAATGTCCTCTAATGATTGCTTTGAACTTGGTCGTCAATCGTATCTCAACAAAGACTACTATCACACCATATTATGGATGCATGAAGCAATGGATCGTCTATTGTCTGATGCAAATCAAACAACCAGCACGACGAAAGCGGATATTTTAGAATATTTAGCATTTTCTGTATATAAACAAGGTAGGTACATCACGTTAATAATATATGTACAATCACTTTTCATGTTAAGACATTATTGAAAGTCTCCACATTCAACTTTTATTATTTTATTTGCTTCCTCAAATTGAGCTATAACAGTTCAAAGTTTGTTGGAATCACGATTCATATGTTTGGAATGGAATGGATTTTCATTATATATAGTATATGAAGTTACAATTACGATAATGTTAGATACTCCGATTACCTGTACATGTGAATGAAATACAGTGCTTGTTTTTTTTTTAATAAAAATAAAAGTTCCCTGATCAAATCATTTTAATTAGTGGCACGACTTAGTCTAACACCTGAAATTTTATAAAATATCGGTTTTTGAGGCAAATGGATAATTTTACAATCATTTGAAAATTTGAAATGCATTATTGACCATATTTGGAAATTTTGTTGGAAATATTCAAAATTTATTTGGAATTGTGGATAAAATTTGTTTAAAAAAAAAAAATTTTTTATTTTCAATTCACAAATCTTGAATCAAGTTGAAGATATCAGTTAACAAAATGTTCGCCCTTTAAAAGCAAAAAAAAAATCCTTTAAGGTTAAATTGGCCAATGATTTTTTGCTCGATTTTTGTTTGACTTATTCTTAAAATTTCAAGTACCTATTAATTGCTTCACTATAATATAAATTCAAATGCATCTGGTAGGAAAATCATTAAAAAGTAAACTTTTATAATTAATTAAAAATTTTGTCTATTAATTAATAGGAAACGTTAACTCGGCACTACAAATGACAAACGAACTACTTGAACTATTGCCCAATCATGAACGGGCCATTGGCAACAAAGTCATCTATGAGAAGCAGCTGGCTAAAGAAAAAACAGAAAGAGTCGAAAGATTGCTTAGAGGTGACAATGGATCACCATTGCTTGATGAAGATTTTGCGGTAGCTAAAACGCAAAAAATATTGAACATTTTTTTTTTTATTGTAAATTAACTTTTGACCGAAAATAGGCCAAATCAAAACCATACAGAAATCCGCTTACGTATGACACATCTGAACGTAGACTGTATGAGATGCTGTGTCGGAATGAAATTCATTTACCACCTGCCCAGCTTGCTCCATTGCGTTGTAAATATGTGACAAATAAATCGGCATTTTTGAAAATAGCACCGTTAAAGCTTGAAGAAGCATTTCTTGATCCATATATCGTAGTTTACCATGACGTTATGTACGATTCGGAAATTGAAGTGATCAAACAAATGGCTAAACCTAGGGTAAAATACGTGATGAAATTAATTGTTTCGTGCAAATGTTCAAATCAATCAAATTGTAGTTCAAACGTGCAACTGTCCAAAATCACAAAACGGGCGAATTAGAAGTGGCACACTATCGTATTAGTAAATCGGCATGGTTAAGGGATGAAGAACACAAATATATTCGAGATGTGGCCGCTCGTGTTGAAGATATGACCGGTTTAACGGTATCAACGGCTGAAGAATTACAGGTCGTCAACTATGGTATTGGTGGCCATTATGAGCCGCACTTTGATTTTGCACGCAGAGAAGAAACAAACGCTTTTAAAAGCTTAGGAACTGGCAACAGAATAGCAACAGTTCTTTTCTATGTAGACGTTTACCTCAATTTTATTGTTAAATTTCAAATGTATATGTTGTTTCTCTATCATAGATGAGCGATGTTGCTCAAGGTGGTGCGACCGTTTTTCCATCGCTTTACACAGCCCTTTGGCCGAAAAAGGGAGCCGCTGCATTTTGGTTTAATTTATATACATCTGGTGAAGGGAATTATCTGACAAGACATGCAGCGTGTCCGGTTTTAACTGGCACCAAATGGGGTTAGTTATAAATCTGATTTAATTATAATTTGTATTAATTTTTTGTATTTTATGGTCTAGTTGCAAACAAATGGCTACATGAAAAAAATCAAGAATTCTTACATCCATGTCATACTCAGCCGGATCATCCAACAATGGAATATAGTTAATTACATTTTTTTTTTTAAATTTATTATCAACTAATTGTTGATTTTACCATAATTTTTTATTGCCAAAAATTTATTTTGTTATTTGTGTGACATTTTTATAATAATTTTATTTTTTTTTTTTTTGCATTTTAAATGTAAGTACCACATTGAACAAATTCATTTAAATACTTCTAGCCATATCTATAAATTAGTATGGTAAATGCAATATTAATTAGAATATCCATGACGCCATTTAGAATTTATTTAAAATTGTTATGAGAAAGATATTTTTTGGACAAATAAACTCATATTTTTTATAAATGACAACAAATTTTTTATATATTAACCAACTTTTTTATATAATTATTAACAATTAGGCTGGATCGTTTTTTATGAAAAATATTTATGAATTCCTGATCGATTTTGCAAGTGCCAGCCGTTATGTTTTTTGTTGGATAATTACCGAAAAATGCCCATTGTAACTGGGGTGTTCGTTTAGCAGACTAATTATCAATAGAACGCATCCAAGATTAAAAAAAACAACTTTTACGTCTGCTGATTATTTGTTATTAATAAAAGAACATTTTTCGTATTTAGATATCTGGGAACTTACCAGTTTCACCGACTACACCACTGCAAAGCAACTGGACGATGGATGTTGTAAGTAATGTATGTAGGTGCCGAGGAATAATTAAAATAAATAATTTGTTAATAAAATGTACATACTTAATGCAAAAAATATTAATCATCTTTTGTTTGGCATGTATTTCAGGTAAAGATCATTGATTCGATATCTTTTGGTAAAAAAAAAATAATAATGAAAATGAAAAGAAAATTTCTAAATCTAAAAAAATACCTCAACCCAGAGATGGCGCTGCAAGCATTTTGAAATTTGTTTTTTGAGAATTCCTATTTATCGAGATATATTCATGAAAATTGGTATTTGGGGGTTCTAAGGGATGGCCGTTCTTATGGTCTTATCAATTTTCCGATATTCTCTCATTATTTACCAAATAAAATAGGTTTAAAAATTTTTTTTTAAAATAAATATAAAATTAAAATTAAATTTAAAATTAAAATTAAAATTTTATTTTCATGATTTTTTTTAAAATTAATTAACATGTAATGAACCTGGCTCCCGAGACACCACTTATAAAATTAAACACTAGATATTAGTTTCGATTAATACGTATTTTTATTTAAACTTTAATTTCTAATTTCTAAAACTAAGGATGAATGTTAGGAACAGGAAGGATTGCAATTACACTTATCTGTTCGTTTATTTCCATCCAGTAGACGTCATGTGTGATGCGTGGACCAATATGAAATTGTTGTATAAATGTTGTATGTGGAATTAATGTTGTATCTTGTAAATATGTTTATGTTGTATATATGATGTTTAAATGTTGTATGAATTTTGTATAAATGTTGTTCCTTGTTATTTCTGTTAGAGTGTTATACTTGCTTTATGTTTTAATATTAATGATTTTTAATACGAGCTCGAGCGTCCACACTGCTCGCCGGTTCGTAGAGCTCTCTCAATCTTCATCGATCTTTCTGCCTCGTTTACCTTGGCCGGCGTTCGACACTTGGGTCATCGAACTTACGTTTAGTGATGGATTGCGGAGGGATATTTTAATAGGAATATAGATTTAATACATAATATTCTAACATACATTGTAGCGCCCGAGAGGGACGTTACAAACAAGTTAAAAATTGATTTATGATTAGAATCGTTAAAAAGATAAGTCAAAATTTGTGGATTTTTTAAACAACGAACTGCTATGTACGCTCAATCATACCAATAACATTTTTTTAAAGATATTTAAGCTATCGAGATGCTTTTAGTCACTAAGATCCTTTCCTAAGCTTTTCTATAAAATTTAAAGTGATGACAAATTTCAATATATAATTATAATGGAGATATTATTTTACTATTTCTTTGTGTATACAATTGCGACAAACATACAACACCTAATTAAACATTTTTTTAACAAATATAGGTAAATTACCTACACAATTTTATTAAACTTAAACCTTGAGACTTACAATATTAACGCTGCTGGAACGTTAAAATCCAATAAAAAAATAGAAATTTTAATATAATTAAAATTATAAATTTGATTTCGTGTTATTTTCTATTTTTTAATGATGACTACCGCACCAAAGATAAATATATTTTCAATATTATTTCGATGTTTTATACTCCTAATAATGGGGCAATTGGTTAGAAGTGAAGTTTTTACAGCAATGTGTAATGTGGAAGAACTTCCTAAAGCTCAATATATCGTCGTTGATAACTTAAAAACTTACATTACTTCATTGGAGAAAAAATTAAATATTCTCAAAACGTAAGTTGCGCTAAGA